>LD349807.1:141505-159083 GCA_001465055.1 Ptychodera flava | reverse complement strand
TGCAAGTCGATGAAGGTCGGTTGGGTAAAAAGACTGGTTGAAACAAAAACAGAAAGCCCAATTAAATCCATTTATAGTTATCTGTTGTCGTCTGTTGGAAGTTTATTGTGTTCCAATGTAACTTGCATACCCGGGATATACCATCATGTATTAAAGTATATCCCTTTTTGTATGATATGATGTATTCCTGGTGTACGCTAAATTTTAAGAAGGATGTGTACTCCCAATCAGAGGCTATAGTGTGGAATAATTCAATAATTCCATGACAGTAATGTAAATTTCATTTCTGACTTTTTCCTTAATGGTGTTAAAATGGATTATCAGACCTTCACTAATAGATATGACATATGTATTGATTTCATTTCTTATTATAGTATTTTGAAAGCAATTTCTTTGTATGAGAGAAAACACAATATGACTATGCGTTTGCCAATGAATACTTACCATTCTGATATTTACAAACAAATATTTGGTAAGAATTCATCTGGAATTGTGTATTGGAGTCTTATAAAAGGAATTGTAACAATGCCAGAAAAGGCCATGAGTTCTTGGTCGCTTTTATTTGGTGTTTTCGACAAAAACATTTGGAAGAAAATTTTTTGTCTTCCATACAAATGTACTATAGAAAGTAAAAGAAGAAGCTTTCAATTCAACCTTATTCATAGAAATATTTTTACAAACACAATTTTAAAGAAAATAGGTAAGATTGAGAGTGAAATGTGTAATTTTTGCTGTCAAACACTCGACTCCCTTCTTCATCAATTTTACACGTGTCCCATTGTAACTGCCTTTTGGAGAGAATTTATTCTGTATATTTTTGATTTTTTTTTACATCGATATCACCCTTGATGCAATGTCTGTCTTCTTTGGTTATGATCTAAATGCTAAGGACATTCTTTTGGAGCATTTACTTATTTTGGCAAAGAAATATGTCAACAACTGTTTTATAAATTCTGCGAGGTTGTCAAGTTCTGCTTTTATAAACACGGTCAGAACAGTGAGGGATGTAGAAAGAAATATTGCTGTAAAGAATGGAAATCTTGAGAAACATTTGTCAAAATGGAAACATTATGTGTAGTCCTTTTGAAGTTTCCTTTTCCTTTTTTTGTGCTGTGTAGTTTGTCCTTTGTCTCTCTTTGTTGCTTGTTAGTTTTTTTGTCAGCTTCGTGTAGCTGTTTTGTCTCTGTATCTTTCCTTTGTCCGCTTAATAATAATAATAATAATAATAATAATAATAATAAAAATACATTAAGTGTGTTCTCATTTATTGATAAAACTAAATATTTGTTATTAGTACAGCGAATGTTTGTTACAACACTAATATCTGCAATAATGAAATGGTTGAAAAACAATTTATTTTGATCACAGTCGTGAAAAATGGTACGATGTAATTCCGAACACAAAGAAATTTTAAACTTGCTTGTCTGAAGCAATGGTATGGTCGATGAAACATAAACTTGTTCCGGGTTCAGCTATGTAAAAGTTACAACACTAATTAAATCTTATTTATCTACAGGAAAAGTATGGCTGAGCACAGTCATGAAAAACTTGTTATTCTGCAGGAAAAAAATGATACATCGTAATTCCAAACTTTTCCATATAAAACCTTGCTTATCTGCAGGAATAAAATAAAGCGAAGTAAAAGTAAAAACACTCACAAATACTTGTTTATAATCTTATGAAGGGAAGGAATGATCTAAAAAATTTGTTTTCAGTATAGTCATGAAAAAATTACTTGACTGTATACAGGATACCTGTCTTTTCGCACATACTTAAAACACGTTTGGAACTAATTTGGGGTAATTGGATCTTCATATTTTTCAAATTTGTCAAAAGTGTGAGATGCCATATAGCATGGATGTTGCAATATTACAAATTACACATAAAACAAGCCTGTAACTTAAAAAGAAAAGCAGATAAGCTTACATTTGCAGGTTAAAACGACCTTACTTCACCGACCAATTAACCCAAAGTAGTTCAAATCGTGTTTTAATATCATTGCCGTCAAAATTTATACTATGTTGGCTAGGACTTGCAATGCATTGTTTTGAAAGCATATCATTTTATTTTGTTTCAGATGTAGTTCCTTCAAGTTTGCAAGACTTTCAAATATACCATCAGGCAGGATAGATATTCCCGTACTGCTGAGATCAAGTGTTTGAAGACTGCCTAATTTATGAAATGAAATGGAAGACAAAATCAAAAAGTGATTGTCTGAGAGAGACAGATTCTTTAAATTTTTAAGTGGTGAGAAGAGGTCGTTTGGTATTTTGGTGAGGTTGTTGTAAGACAAATTAAGTACTTTTAGTCTTGACGAATCCTTGAATGCTTCTTGAGTAAGGACGATATCATTTTCATTGAGGCTCAGATATTGAAGATTTTTCAGCCCTTTTAAAGATCTTGAATCGACACTGGTAATGCGACTGGATGACAGCACCAGAGAGTGAAGTTTTTTGAAACGAAAAAATCCGTTTGATGGCAGTGATGCAATGTTGTTATTGTACAGGTCCAAGTCTGTCGTGTACGATGGTATGTTCTGTGGTAAGTTTTTCAGTTCCCTTCCACTGCCGTAAACACGCTTGGTCTTGTGCACTTTGCATATTGGTTCCGACTTTGACTCAGAGAGGGTGATAATTGAGAGGAACTGTGTGAACCAGTGACATGTTACAATCATCCTTATCGTAGTTTCGTACTAGTTTAGGCAGATATACATGCACCATACACCAAATAAGCTAGCAAGTTTGTAGGGCATGCACAGTGGAAAACTGTACTCCAGTCCTCCTTTGACAGTACTGGTGTTGAGCATGGGACGGCACTTTCTCCGGGTTTTATGACCCTGTACAAGAGAAGTAATTAATTTTTAAGAATCTGGTGAACGTAAGTTTCACTTCAGATTTTGACGAGACTGAATCTGATCGAAACTATCTTTAGAAGTCTGGCCCTTTTAGGAGCTTGAAATAATTGGTGACTCACTTGAAGCTTTAAGGTAGCTATGGGTTCCACAGCTGTGGTGTTTTCAGACGGATTACTGCCTTTTTTACTTGCTGATTTTGAGTTTTACGACTTTTAACGCCTCCAACACAGCTGTGGTTTAGGGCCTAAAGTCATAAAACATAACAGCTATTGACCCAAATCTAACTTAAAGGGAAAGGACACCCTGTATATAATAAGTAGAAAATAATAAAAGTGTGATAAAAACCGGGGCGAAATACACGTATATTATTTCACTTTTACTTATTTGGGCGCGGATTCGGGCCTTCAAAATTGGCGGTAGTGACGTAACGATCCAGAGAAGGACTGTCTGTTGATGGGTCAAAGTTCACGGCCCACAGCACGGTCAACATATCATGAAGCCATTCAAGAATTTCAAAAAAAACATGGAAGAATGAAATCGCAATGATATGAGGTAGAAACACAATTGCATTGCCTCGATCAACTGTGCGTTTAATGGATCACAATAAATTCAGCGATTACGGAATAATGTTAAACTTTTCTTTCAAAGAACCGTTTTCAGCCCATAGACCGATTTGTTACAATGAAAGTAGCTTCGGCAATAAAAGTATGCATGTTGATTACCAGCATAGTTTTCTGAATGACTCTATTGATCATTCATAATTCCATGCAAAACGCGTCGCAAGTATCGATGATCCATTTTCCTATTCCATGTGGTTTTCTACCGTTTAGCACGAATCGTTGTTACTATGTTCGCACTGAAATAGACCCGTGAGAATTTCCGAAAATCGCCGTTTCTGAAACTTTGTTTTGACATCAAAAATGAGCGATCGGAATGTATCCGATAATCGCGACGTCAGAATTACCAGCGAAAAAATGATTCAAAGAGAACTTTCCCACAATGCGAAAAAGCCAAGGACGTGAAAATAATGCAACGTAAATCAAATGTTTCAAAGGTATCCTAAAACATGGATGCCAAGTCAGTTGATTTAGTCCGGAAAGGGAATAATAGCTCCCGTTGTGACGAGTGTATTTCTCCGAGAAAGGACCCTTTCGAGAGGACGTCGGACACGTTTGTCGCTGATGTTAATCGACCAGATGAAATTCTACACTTTCATGGAAAAGCAGTTAGTTGAAAGCATCAACGAAATTAAGAAAGTCCAAGGACGTCTCTTTGTACTTACAGCACTAAGCATGCGCTTTACTGTCGGACAAAGTGACCGTAATGACACGCTAAAATTATAGAACTGCTTTTCTGTTCAGAGAACTCATATCAGGATACCCTGAACGGTTTAGAAAATTTAATATTTAAAATATTCAGAGGTGAACATAGAGCAAAACTAGAGTTTCCACTCTGCTGTTTATACGCATTCTTATAGGGCCGTTTTAGCTCACGTGTTAACACACGTGAGCGAATGTCGCAGCGATGTCTGTCTTTCTGTCTGTCTGTCTGTAGACCCGATATCTCAAAAACGGCTTATTAGATCAGAATCAAATCTGGTACATTGATTCTGTTTTAAAATTGGTTTAGATGCGTGTGGCTTGCGTATTTTATGCTCATTTGCATAATCAATGATTTTAGAAAAACAGACATAAACATGAACGGCACAGAATTAGATGAGATTTGCTACAAATGTTGATCATACAAGGATTTATCCTCCATGAAAGCGACAAACATGTGACATGAAAGTTAATAGCTAATTTGCATATTTGGCGAACTTTCCTAATTGGGGATATATATCTTGATTGACTCGGTTAAAATTGACGAAATTTGGCATGTATATTGAACATACTATGATTCAATCATGATTATTGAAAGCCTTTAAGCGTTTTTACTTCGGCCTTTAAATGACCTTTCCTAAGTAGGGATATGTATCTTGATTGACGAGACCGAAGTTAACGAAATATCCTATGTACATGAAAGATCCAATGATACAGCATTATTTAAAGCAATTAAGTATGTTGAATATTTTTACTCCAGCCAATTCCTAATTTGCATATTTAATGAACTTTCCTAATTAACGGTATATACCTGGATTAACTTGATCAAAGTTGGCAAAACATGCTATGTACATTGATGATACTAGGTTTAAACAATAGTAAAAATCATTTGGCATTTTCACTTTAGCGAATCACTAATTTGCATTTCCAAACTAGGAACATATATCTTGATTGGGATGATCAAAGTTGACAAAACTTGCTATGTATATTTTTGATACACTGATATAACAAACATGAAAGCTGTTTTAGCAGTTTTAGATAAACTTATTACTAATTTGCATATTTAAATAACTTTCCTAATTAGGGACACATATCTGAATCGACTCGATCAAAGTTGACAATATTTGTGGTTGATATTGAAGATATGAAGTTAAAACATTATTGTAAGTCATTAAGCATTTTACTTCAGCTTACCCCTAATTTGCATATTCAACGAACTTCCTTATCAGGGATATATATCTGGATTGACTCGATGAAAATTGACGAAACGTTCTCTGTACCTTGAAGAAACTATAAAACCAAAAGTCGGTTTAAATTGTTTAGAACATCTTATTACTAATTTGCGTATTTCAGAAAACTTCCCTAATTAGAGAAATATATCTAGATTGGCTTGATCAAAATTAACAAAACATGCTATACATTCAAGATACTATGACATAACATTATTAAAAGTTATTTAGCATTTGTACTTTAGTTATTACTAATTTGCATATTTAACGAACTTTCCTAATTAGGGATATATATCTGGATTGACTTGGCCAAAGTTGACCCAACTTGCTATGAGATAATATTACCAAAAGTCAAAAGTGTAACCTGGTATTCAATACGGTTGAGCCTCGTCTGCACATCAATCACTAATTTGGTTTTTGCTTAATTAGGCCATTTCTCAAATTTACTGAAGCCTACATAATGATTCTATGCACATATTTTGATCTTCCTATAATATTGATTGCGTTGGGTGTTTGGTTGGATTTGATTTTCTTTGCCACTGCACCGTCTCCCTGATACATACTCATTGGCCACAGTGTCCACTCGAGTCTCACTTTGATTTTGTAGGTTGGAGGATTAGAGAATGCCATTGGCTGGTATCACAGTAACCCAGATTATGGATGTTGGTTATCTGGTATTGATGTTGGCACATAGATGCTGAACCAGCAGTTTCAAGAACCATTTGTCGCTATTGTTGTAAGTTATCTGTCACTCCTTGTACTACTGTTTTCATGCCAGTTTCATCTTTTTGAGATTGGGTCAATAATCAGTAGTGCTTAAATCCATCCATAGCTGTTCGTAATTATAATGGGCCAGTAAACAGAGTGATCGAGTGTTAAGTCAAGCAGCATACCAAGTACATGGACATAACAAGACTTAACAAGCAGAAAGAAAACCCGTACAAAAACCAAATTCTTTAAATTAAATCAAGAAGTGATGTTAGTTATAGTAACAAATGGACTCTCTTAATGTATCTCATTGAATCTCTTCAATTGCATCTGACACAATTTATATAGCAGAAACACCGATCGTGTTCTATATGTTAATTTACAGAGAAGTTTCTGTCAACAGTTTTATTGAGTAGAACGAAATAATATCATACAAAAGTATCTAAAATTATTCTTGAATATATGATCTGAGATGTCTTTTCTTTGTTTACAATCTGTAACTTTCATTAACAACAACAATCAGTGCACTCATTAATTTTGGTTTATTCTGAGTACGGTAGGTCAATAACTTTTATCAGGTCGGTAATTGCGTTTTTGCCTAATAAATTTGCATGAATTTTCATCTCTTTTTCCTCTAGTTCAGTTTGTCGGAACCTTTATACAAGTGTGCATTGGTAATTCCTAAGTTGTCAGGTCACACCCAGGAGATCCGAAGTATGGTTGCATATTTTAACATATGTCATTTGTTTTGCATATATGTCATATGTTATTTCATTCACCTTTCATGGATAGATTGATCCAACAAGAACAATCTCCGCTGGAAAAGTCAACACTGGCGCATTTAGAACATATCTAAAGGTCATTCCCATGTCATTCCCAATTGACAATGTAAAACCCTCAAATTTTTACCAATTGTAAGAATGCATGCTTGATGCTCCAGTTGATGTGCACAGAATAGGAAAGAAAAATACTTTTTAGGGTCCCTAAAAAGTGGCCTGCATATGTGCATTAGAAAACTTTACTTTGTAGCTTGAAGTACATTTGAATTCTAGATTCCGATATATTCTTAGTGTAAGCAAATGCAAAATGAAGGCATTTACAGAAACAAACCATGTTAGTCTGACATATTTTATACATGTATGTACTAATTGCTTTTACTGATTCAGCTCAAACTAACAACATTGCTGCAGACAGAATTATACTTTAATGGTGCTTGAATATATTTACTCTATGGTCACGATGCCCACATCTTCTAGGTATACCCTCTTAACTTTGTAATGGCTAAAATATTCTAATGTTCTTCATCAGGGATATAAACCACCAGATGAGGGTCCTTCTGAATACCAGACCATCCCACTGAATAAAATAGAAGACTTTGGTGTGTATTGTAAGCAATACTACACCTTTGAAATCTCATACGTCAAGTCGGCTCTCGACAGGAGACTGCTGGAGTCACTGTGGAATAAATACTGGGTCAACACACAGAGTTCATCTAGCTTAATAACTGTGAGTTCAAACCTACTGCCTATTAAAAACTTTCAAAAAGTGATGTGTAACATTTAGCAAATCTATTGAACTGAAGGGAGGAAATTAGTAATACCGCTAATAGTCGAAGGTATTCTGTGCACTTTAATTATTCAAAAGACTTGGGAGACATGAGATCCCTCTACCTGTCCATTGGTAGTGGCATCACTTTAACTGATGTATGTTGTCCTGATAAACAGAAAAATTGACAAACATCATATTCATTAGAGATTGCTTTCGTTGTTGAGAGGATACACGATGGATGGGGAAGTACTCAGACTGTAGCGGGTTGATTTTTGTCAATCATAGGTGTTAGTTAAAGAATAGAGTGGGTCGTAGTGGAATGGTGGACAAATAAATGTTCATTAAAGAGTAAAACAAGTTAATTAGGTTTAAGATAGATCATAATGGTAGGCTGTATAATAATAAATAAGTTAGTAAGAGGTAGAGTATAGTGTATTTGATTGAATCTCTGTAAATGAAGATATTAATTGGTATAGGTGTAGACACGTTTGTCAAGCTGATGGGATCGTACAAGCCTAATGGTTTTATTTGGCTGATTCTGCGTCTTTGAATGGATTACTTTGATGAATGTTATACTTGTTATTGCCATGCTATTTATCTCTTACTCCATCTATGTAGAATGCTGATTACACCACAGGCCAGATCTGTGATCTCTCTGAGAAACTAGAACAGTCGGAAACACAACTTGGACGTGGTGGATTCATGTTAATGGATCACCATGATAAGAAATCGGAAGACAAACTGGCTAAAGCAACCAGAGATAGGTGACTATCTCAGTTAGGCATGATTTCGAAAATTTTGTATTAAATTCTGTAGTTAGTTAATTCTAGCGATACACAATTTTGATGAAGCTCTGAATTTCATAGAAAGAATAAATCTTTTCATGAAAATTTACTTGCCTTTACTTTCAATACAGACTTAAATTATACAAGTAAAGTCAACAAAAGTCATTAACCTTCAATATTACTTATGTTGACGAAGTAAGTCCACGTTGTTTAAAGCTGTACTTTCCAAATTTTCACAAAATCTCACTGTTGGTAACCATCAGGTCAAATAACAGAACATTTCAGAGAAACAAGTTAGTCTTTTTGACCAGCAAACAGAAAAAAGCAAGACTTAGTGCCCATATATGTGTGTGCTTTATGTGAGCATTCTTACCTCCCCTGCCTGACTGTATTTCCTGTGTAATTCCATCCACAGCTGCAAGACAACCATTGAAGTTATACATGGTTTGATGTCACAGGTCATCATGGATAAACTCTTTAATCAAATACACATCGCATCATCATCATGATCATTTCAGAAGTCGAAAGCGGTTTCCATCACAACAAAATCAAGAAGAAAGGTTTGATCTATCGACTTTGACCTTTAATTTTCAAGAGTGCATTTCTTATGTTGTGAATCTATTGTTCAAATGCAAATGTTAGCATAGAAGGAACATGTTATTGAAACAGTTTTCACTAAACAGTAGTCTTTATAATATTTAAAATAAAAAGCAACGATGAATGATGTAGAAATGACGTTATGGAAGAAGACATGACTGGAAAAGTGGTTTTAGACTTTCATTTTTCACATGTCGAAAAATGATGTTCAAGAAATGTAAAAGCATAATTGAAATTCAGTAGAATGAAAGGGTTGTCCTCAAACACATTGAATCCTTCAATTTTAGCTGTGGAACTTATAATATGCCATTGTATCCTGCATCAAAACGTGAAAGCACCCACTCATTCTGGTCTTACATTTTTTCAATTTGCATGAAAGCTAGACAAGACAAGACACTAAAATTTAATAGATGCGACTGCATCTTGTCCAAAGTGATTTTGAAACTTCTCATGATCTGTCTGTCATGCTTTGTTTATGTCTACATAGTGTGAATAATACCATCAACTTCTGCACAATTGTTCAAAAGTAATAACAAATGGTGTTTTACAGTTTCATTTCAAAGCTTCATGACTTGTTAAAATTTATGAGAAACTCAAACATTCGTAAGTACAGATAAACCCTGTTCTCATAGAAGCATGAAAACTGCAACAAACACTACCTTTTCAATGCACTTCTATGAGACTTCCTTCGGCATCATACACACTCTTTTGTTACACTGAAAGTCCAGTGAAACACATTTCCTCCTCTTTGTATGAATAGTTTTATCCTGTTGTAATTGTTCAATGCATGACAAATACTAATAAATTACAAACACCAAATCAGTTTGACTCAGTTTGATTCATTTGATTTTTGCCTTCTATGAAAAACTATCTGCAATTCTGGCCAAAACAACACCAACTCTGTAAGTCCTGGAAGTTTTATAGGTACAAAGAAACAATGTATTATGTACAGTACAGTGTAAATAGCTACTTTAACATATACATATAAGATTTTTTTAAATTTAGGTCAAAGAAAAAGGGCCTATAGCACTTGCACACGCTAGGTCATTGCTTTATAATTACACAAAGGTAACTAGCATTTCACATTAAGTGAAAAGGATCTTATGATAAGCTAGAGCAAAGCAAAATTTACCAACATAGTTTCCAGCACATAGCTGCAGTAAAAGCTCAAGCAGCAGCTGCAAGCGGCTCACTGAACGCATGCGTCATTGCATTTAACGTTTTTCAACGAGTGTCATGGACTCGTAGATAAGTATGATCTGTCACTCAGACAGAGACCACTTTCTATTTTGACCCACAGAATGGCATATGGCGGGTGCCTCATGAGTGGCACGATGCAGGATTACCCTTTCCAAATATCTTACATCACTTGGTTGTTTTACCGGAGTCCCAGATATCTTTCTTTCTTTCTTTCTTTCTTTCTTTCTTTCTTTCGTATGTTTGTCGAACACGATGACCTTGTGATATGCCTTTTGACCTAGGGCTTTTTTATTGCAGTCAGGTATAATACCTATTAACATATGTGTAAGCATCTCAAGCAAACAGAACAAAGACTATAAAATCCATCTATCTGATGATCAAGATTGTTTGCAACTCGAGTAATAGGTACCAGCTATGTTGTATGTGTTCTCATTTATTGATGAAGCAAATTTCTTACTAGTACAGCAAATGTATGTTATAACATTCACATCGATGGGAATGAAATAGTTTAAAAACTTATTTATTTCAAGGATTGTCCTGCGAAATGGTACAATGTAATTCCGAACACAGAGATGTTAAACGTTCAACTTGATTGTCTGCAGGAATAAAATAGCTGACCAAATATGAATTTGTTTCTTGTTAAGCTCTGTAAAGTTATACTAATAAATTCTTGTTTATCTGCCAGAGAAAAATGGGTGAAAAAACAATTCCGTTTGGAGTACAGTCATGGAAATCTCGTTAATCTGCATGCACAAAATGGTGCATCATAAGTCCGAACTCAGGAATGCTAAACTTATATTAAATATGTTTGTCTGCAGGAATACAGTATAAAATAAAAGCTTGTTCTTAGTACAGGGGAGTAAAGTTACGACACTAATAAATTCTTGTCTATATGAAGCAAACATGTGATAAAATTGTTTTAGTATAGTCATGAAAAACTTAATACACTGTATACAGGATAGCTGTAATTTTGCACACACTAGAACACAAACTTAAGGTCACTTCATAAAGCAATGGTTTTTCTGTTCAACATGTCATTCAGATGACTTGTATTGATATTTTGATCATGTGCTATCCTCGCCCGGTTCGTAATACAGTTAATTTCCATTCGACACCTTATTGCACGGGAGTGTGAAAAGGTGACTCGGCCAAGTAAAAAAGCAATACAGTAACAGATCATTGAAGACAATACACTGATGACATACATTTTCTTCTCTATAAATGGGGCAGAGCTTCACTATACACAGAAGAGAAATAACAGTTAAACATCAGCGATCCTGTTGACTCTATTGTCTGACCCAAGACCTAACTTCAAGTTCTTCCAGAAAAGTCTCCTCCCTGCTTCATTTTCTTCCCATGTGATGTACTTCTTTGTCAGTAAAATTTTATGCAAAACTCGTGGCATAACAGCATCAGGGATTTCCTCCAACAAAACAAGAATCAGAACATCTCGTTTCTCGTCAAACAGACAACTCTGCGCCATTCTCATTTCAAAATAACACCATTCACTCTCAGCAAAGTGAGGTGACAGTACCAACATAGTTTTATGGCTGTTATCAATGCTATCCAAAATGTTTTTGAAAATATCAGTACCCGGNCAAAAGATGTGATGGGAGTGTTGACTATCCTTAGTTGCTCTAACTTGTCAGTTGGTGGAATTTGGTTGATACTTGTTAATGCAGGGACGTCTTGAATACTGAGGTCTTTTACATTAGGAAAAAGTCTGAGAAAGGAATATAGGCTGGAATAAGACTTAAAATTACATTCAGAGATATATAAACTTTGTATGGAAAAGAACTGACTTGAATGCATGTATTCTGTGACGTCTATGCACATTGCTGTAAGACTGAATGTATGAATTGCTAAAGAATGGAGTATTGTAAACATTACTTTAAAATGAGGGCATATAAATAAAGGTTGCAAAGTCCTATCTGTAACAAACAGAGCTTTAAGTCTTGGCATGTCTTCTACATGCATTTTTGTAAGCGTAATAAATGACACATATAATTCTTGAAAGTTCTTTTCATCCCTAAGAGACTGTGTGGAATATAGATGTACTGAGTCCTTCCTACTGTAATTAATGTCAAGTACCTGAAGAGATGGCAACAAAAACACTTTATCGTGAAATTTTAAGCGCCTGTTTCCAGATATATCCAGTATTTCCAGTTGTAATAGGGAAGAGAAAGAAGTGGGATGAATCGCGATGAAATCGTTACCACCAATATCTAAATATCTCAGAGATGGTAGATAAGCAGAAATGTTTGGAGGAATTATCCCAGAGAATTTATTATTGTGTAGGTCGAGATGAGTCATTCTTGAAAATCTCCCTATGTTATGTAGCAATTCAGTGAAATTTTTGAAGTGATTTCCATACAGATAAAGTTCCTCCAGACTCTTCACAGGAGCTAAAGCTCCTGCAGGTAAAACGCGCAGGCTGGTAAGAGAAAGCTCAAAGATCTTCAAACTAGCCAAACCGATGAAAGTGTCAGAGGAGATATTGCTTAGCGATGTCCCTTGAATTCTCAATTCTTCTAAGAATGGAAGCCACTGAAAAACTCCTGAACGCAGAGAGGATAACCGATTTTTTTGAAGTCGAAGAGTTTTCAATTTTGTGTCTTTCAAACCTCTCAATGTTGAGTCGGTCATTGTTGACAGTGGCCCCCATAAACTGTTCAAGGAGAGTTCTCTTATTTTACTGTATTTAAATCCATACAGAAGTCCTTCCAGTGAATTTGCATTTATATTGCTCCCATCTAGAGATATTGTCAAAATTGGTCCATTGTTCACACTGTAAAATGTTTCTTCTTGAGATGGTTGATTTCGAGTTCCTGCAAAATCTGTTTCATGCGTCTTCTTATCAGCAAAGACAAAATTTGGTATGATATCATCTGCCATGAAACATGAGGACAATGACAGCATTTTTAGTTGTCGGAAATTTTTAAGATTTACATCCGTGCAGTTCGGGTTAATTTCATTGTAGTCAAAATAGATACTTTCTATGTTGGCGAGGACTGGCAGTGTTTTGTTTGGAAAGCATGTCATTTTATTATGTTCCAGATGTAGTTCCTTCAAGTTCGCCAGACTTTCAAATATACCATCAGGCAGTATAGATATTCCCGTATTGCTGAGATCAAGTTTTTGAAGACTGCCTAATTTATGAAGTGAGTTAGAAGTCATAAATAAAAAGTTATTGTCTGAGAGAGACAGATTCTTTAAATTTATAAGTGGTGAGAAGAGTTCATTTGGTATTTTGGTGAGGTTGTTCGAAGATAAATCAAGTACTTCTAGTTGTGACAAATCCTTGAATGTGTCTTGAGTAATGATGATATAATTTCCACTGAGGCTAAGATATTGAAGATTTTTCAGCCCTTTGAACGATGTTGAATCAACAGAGGTAATGCCATTGGATGACAGCACCAGAGAGTGAAGTTGTTTGAAACGCACAAATCCATTTGATGGAAGATATGCAATATTGTTTCTGTACAGGTCCAAGTATGTCGTGTATGACGGTATGTTCTGCGGTAAGTTGTTCAGTTCCCTTCCACTGCAGTCAACACGGGTAAAGTTGTACACTTTGCATATTGGTTCAGATTTTGAGGCAAAGAGGTTGGTAACTGAGAGGAACAGAGTAAACAAGTGACGGATTATCATCATCCTTACCGTAGTTAGGTACCAGTTTGGCCAAATATACATGTACCATACACAGAATAAGCTGGCAAGTTTGTAAGACACTCACAAAGGAAAACTCCACTCTAGTCTTCTTTTTACTGTACTGGTGTTGTTTGAGCATGGGATGGCACTTTCGCTGGCCCTGTACAAGAGAAGTAATTAATTTTTAAGAATCCGGTGAACGTTAGTTTCAGATCAGACTTTTGACGAGACTGGAACTATCTCGGAGAGCATGACCCTTTCACCAGCGGAAAATACATAAAAATAAAATGTAATTGACGACTCACAATATATAGCTAAATTTAAGACCCTTGCCTTCAATGTATGTCCATATACGGGTATATATGGGACTCAACACCCACAAAGTTTATGTTAATCTCACAAATTTTCACATCCCCATCAGACCTCAGCAAACATGCAGATCTGCATTGACCTGTCGACGGTAGATTGGATCAGAGCTGTACT
Source organism: Ptychodera flava (assembly GCA_001465055.1). Taxonomy (NCBI): domain Eukaryota; kingdom Metazoa; phylum Hemichordata; class Enteropneusta; family Ptychoderidae; genus Ptychodera; species Ptychodera flava. The sequence continues at coordinate 144,709 of LD349807.1, read as the reverse complement.
GTTATTTGTGAAAACAAAGTTCAGACTCGTGTAGCTGTAGCCAGCTCAATCGGCAGCTGCACAGCAGCTTAAACATAATTTTAGTAAAACTTTGTTGACACTGTACGTGCAATTATAAGTCACAGCTCCATGGCAGCTAAAAAGGCTTATGGTGACTAAAATGAGCAGACCCTAACGATTCATGTCAGTTTGAGCAACTCAGTAGCAAGCTTGTTTCACCCTTAAAGGCCCAGCTGGTAACCTGTACCAAGGCTGGAAGAGGTTGGATATTATTCATACTAAATTCACGCACTTGTACTAACCTCCGTTCACATTTCATGCAAGGTAGGCAGATACATTTTTACGAGCTTAAGTTTTTAGCTCACGTGTTCACACAGCAATGTCTGTGTGTCTGTCTGTCAGTCTGTCTGTGGGCCCGTTATCTCAAAAACGGCATATCAGCTCAGAATTTAATCTGGTACATATATTCAGTTAGCAAATGGTAAGAACTGATTAGTTTTTGCTCATTTTCAGAATCAATGATTTTAGAAAAAAAACCGGATATTCATTGCACCACTGCCTGGTGGCGATATTGGATCGTATCGTGAAGAAATTTTAGTTGCACTTGTAATTCATAGTGTGAAATCCTTGTCCAACGTTTAAAAGAAATCTGTCAAGTCATGTTTATCTCACATTTGGTACATGTATATATACCAAAGAGGGTTTATATAGTAGGTCGTTGGCGTCTGTCTGTCTGTCTGTCTGTCTGTATGTACGTATGTACGTATGTATGTATGTATGTATGTATGTATGTATGTATGTATGTATGTATGTATGTATGTATGTATGTATGTATGTATGTACATACGTACGTACTGACGGACGGACGGACGGACGGACAGAAGGATGGATGGATGGATGGATTGATACATGCATGCATGCATCCATCCATGGATTGATACATGGATGCATGGATGCATACATGCATGCATGCATGCATGTATGTATGTATGTCCGTCCTCATACCAGGACCTGCCATCTTGGTATTTGACGTATAGGTGCACCCTGGGGTGGAGATTTGAATTTGTTCAAATGAACATTTAAGGGTCAAAAATATACTGCTAAAACTTTGTGGCCACATGCCAGATTTGGTTGAAACTCGGTATGCTGGTTCTTTGTGGTGGCTTTAGTTAGATTCGTTCAAATTGTGGTGAAATTTTGAGTCATATTTTGGGGTATTTTTCCCGTTTTGGTCAAACAATTTTGTCTGAAAGCGCTCGTTCCATTGCTTTAAAAGTTGATATACATGATCCTAGGGTTGTCTTCTGTCGGATTTGTCAAAATTGTGGTGAAATATTCATATTTGTATTTTTCGGGCAATTTTTCGCAGTTTTGGTCAATTTTTTTTACTAGAAATCGCTGCTCCAATTACTTGGTATGCATGTTCCCAGGGATAAATTTTGTTAAGAATACTCAATCAGGCCTGCCACATCGAACCAAATGTGAGCCAATTGTCATTGACGCCATGTTCTAATCATGGCTCAGGACATGAAAAATGTGAGAAAATGGCTGCCTGGGGCAATATTGCATCGTATCATCAAGACATTTGACACTTGTATGTACATGTAAGTCAAGGTATGTTGTCCTTGTGCCAAGGGTAAAAGAAACCTATGAAGGCATATCTTATTAATGGCTCAGGGCATGGAAAAATCACAAGAAAATGGCCATGTGGTTGCTATATTGGATAGTATCATGAAAAAATTTGACACAAGTATGTAAGTGTTGTCCTTTTGCCAAGTTTAGTAGAAATTTGTCAAGGCATGTCATGATAATGGCCCTCAACATTAAAAAAAGGAAATGGTCGTCTTACGACCATATTTGATTGTCTCACAAAATATATTGACATGCGTATGTATGGTCTAATGTATTGTCCTTGTGCCAAATTTGAAAAAAATGGGCTAGGCATGTCTGAGGTATTTGAATGGACAGATATGCGGAGCCCAATCTAAAAGTCCCCCTGGACGACTAAAATCCAGGGAAACACATGCCAAATGTTTAATACGTGTAGTTTGACTTTGCTCCAAAGATCTTCAAAGTAAAGCACCTAGTACCTGTATAGGATAGCTTGTGTTAAATGTACTGATTAGATTCCGTTTTAAACAGAGTTTGTTTGATATAGATACAGGTCATATTGATATCAGTTAATTGTGATCAAAATGGAAACCCAGTGTCACTGGCAATAATATTTTTCAAATTTGCACAAGAAGAAAACTGCCGACATCTTTATCAGTGAAGAAATAGTCAAAGAACAACATCACGAATCACTTTAATATAGCACCTGCTGCTTTTGGTTTTACTTCTCCCAGACAGTCACTGCAAATGGACAGAGTGTTTTGATTTATCATATTATCATGTTAGGTATCTAGAGAGAACAGATATGAACCGTATTTTAACATCTTAAAATACGAATCGTAGTTTCACTGTGACCAAAAAACACTGCGTTGACATGTTTACAAAGAAGAGTCGAACTATCAGAAAAAATAACTTACTAGAACATCATTTTTTTCATAATTTGTTATTTGCGTTCAGTTTTTGGCCATTGCATTTAGATGCAAGCACACTTTTACACCAACCCCCCCCAAAAAAACAAAACAAAACAAAAACAACGAAACATATGTAAAATGTGTGATCATTACGACAGAGAGCTGTCATAGACCATATGTGTTTATCATGTCATCAACATCTGCTGTAGTGAACAGTTACAGCAGATCGTGACAGAACTGCTGTTGACCGACTTTCTTGGGAACGAGTTTACAGCCATTCTGTTTGTGAAAACTAGATGAAGCATAACCATTAATAAGCCTCAAAAATCTGACAATACTGCTGAAATACGCCATAGAGAAGCTGAAGGTGCATAGTTTCCCATAAATATGTACGGTAATTCTTGCTTTAAATGTTCAGTGAAGTTACAGTGTTATTGACCCTCTGTAAAAACTGTAAGCTACTCATGAGAAAGTCAAACTATTTGTGATGGTTTTGCAAGTTTTTGTCCAATTACATAGACAAAACGGTATTGAAAATGTAAATTTACGGGACAAAATATCTTTGAAATGTTTTATTAATAAATGTCATGAACTTGAAGGGTTGAAGTACAGAAAATACCAAAATGTTGGCAGAAAGCTTAAATGCCATGGTTTTATGCGTGCCGGATGCCATACCTTGTAT
>LD349807.1:105193-136577 GCA_001465055.1 Ptychodera flava | reverse complement strand
TTGCTTAGCGATGTCCCTTGAATTCTCAATTCTTCCAAGAATGGAAGCCACTGAAAAACTCCTGAATGTAGAGAGGATAACCAACTTGTTTCAATTTCAAGAATTTTTAATTTTGTGTCTTTCAAACCTCTCAATGTTGAGTCGGTCATTGTTGACAGCAGCCTCAAACTGCTCAAGGAGAGTTTACCTATTTTACTGTATTTAAAGTCATACAGAAGTCTTTCCAGTGAATCTGCATTGATGTTGTTCCCAAATAGAGATATTGTAAACATCGGTTCATTGTTCTCACTGTAAAATGTTCCTTCTTGAGATGGTTGATTTCGGGTTCCTGCAAAGTCAGTTTTATGCGGCTTCTTATCAACAAAGATAAAATTTGGTATGATGTCATCTGCCATGAAACATGACGACAGTGATAGCATTTTTAGTTTTCGGAAATTTTTAAGATTTATATCCGTGCAGTTCGGGTTAATTTCATTGTCGTTAAAATAGATACTTTCTATGTTGGCGAGGGCTTGCAATGTTTTGTTTGGAAAACATGTCATTTTATTATATGCCAGATGTAGTTCCTTCAAGTTTGCAAGACTTTCAAATATACCATCAGGCAGTATAGATATTCCCGTATTGCTGAGATCAAGTTTTTGAAGACTGCCTAATTTATTAAATAAGTTAGAAGTCAAAACCAAAAAGTGATTGCCTGAGAGAATAAGGCTCTTTAAATATTTAAGTGGTGAGAAAAGGTTCTTTGGTATTTTGGTGAGGTTGTTCGAAGATAAATTAATTACTTCTAGTTTTGACAAATCCTTGAATAAGTTCAGAGTAAGGATGATATAAGTTCCACTGAGCCTCAGATCCTGAAGATTTTTCAGCCCTTTTAAAGATGTTGAATCAACATTGGTAATGCGATTGGATGACAGGATAAGAGAGTTAAGTTGTTTGAAACGCTTAAATCCATTTGGTGGAAGAGATACAATTTTGTTGTTGCTCAAATCCAAGTACGTCGTGTACGGTGGTATGTTCTGTGGTAAGTTATTCAGGCCCCTTGCACTGCAGTCAACACGGTTGGTCTTGTACACTTTGCATATTGGTTCCGACTGTGACGCAAAGAGGTTGACAACTGAGAGGAACAAAGTAAACCAGTGACACGTTATCATCATCCTCACCGTAGTTTGGTACCAAATTGGCCAGATATACATTTAACATGTACCGAATAAGCTAGCAAGTTTGTAGGGCACTCACAGTTGAAAACTGTTGTACTCCTGTCCTCTTTTGACAGTACTGGTGTTGTTGTTTGAGCATGGGACGGCACTTTTACAAGTGTTGTGGCCCTGTACAAGAGAATTAATTGATTTTTAATGATCCGGTGAACGTAAGTTTGACTTCACATTTTTTACGAGACTGAATCTGACCGAAACTATCAGGAGAGCTTTAACAAGCTGAAAATGCAAAACAAAAATTAACCGATGACTCACAATGTAGAGCTCAATTTATGACTCTCTCCTAGAATTCACGTCCATGTACAGGTGTAATTTGGACTCAAACATGCAAATCTGCATTGAGCTGTCACAGATTGGTTTCAGAGCTGTAGCAGCTCTCACCAGCTCAAATACTGATCACATAATATTTTGAGCCCTTACATGTCTGCTTCAGATTAAGGATTTGTGAAGACAAAGTTCAGACTCGTGTAGCTCTTGGCAGCTAAAACGGCTCAGACACAGCTCAAAAATGATTGTCTGAGAGAGACAGATTCTTTTAATTTTTAAGGGGTGAGACGAGTTCGTTTTGCATTTTGGTGTGGTTGTTGTGAGATAAATCAAGTACTTTGAGTTTGACGGATCCTTGAGCTGTATATTTGGTATTTTGGTCTATCAGTGTGATGATGGTAAACTAAGTATTTCTAGTTTAGACAAGCGTCTGAAGCAAGGGCGATATAATTTTTACTAAGGCTCAGATATTGGAGATAATTCAGCCCTTTCAAAGCTGATGGATCAACACTGGTAATGCGATTTGACGTCAGGATCAGCGAGTGAAGCTGTTTGAAACAAAAAATCTGCTTTTAAGTAAAGATACTTAATCTTGTTGTCGGTCAGGTCCCAGTATGTAGTGCATGATGGTATTTTCTGTGATAAGTTCTGTTCCTTTCTAGTGCAGTCAACCTATGTGGTCTTGTAAACTTTGCATATTGGTTCCGACTGTGAGGCAAAGAGTTTGATAACTGAGACGTAAAGAGTGAACCAGTGGCAGTTATGATCATCCTTACCGTAGTTAGGTACCAGTCTGGCTAGATATACATGTACCATACATAGAATGAGTTGGTAAGTTTGGAAGGCACTCATAGGAGACAACTGCAATCCAGCCCTCTTTTGACAGTACTGGTATTGTTTGAGCATGGGACGCACTTTAGCAGGTTCTATGGCCCTGTACAAGAGAATTAATTGATTTGAAGGATCCGGTGAACGCACGTTTCACTTCGGATTTTTTACGAGACTGAATCTGACCGAAACTATCTGGGGAGTCTGGCCCTTTTACGAGCTGAAAATGCAAAAAATAAAACGCACTTGACAACTCACAATATACAGCTCGATTTATGACCCTCTCCTACAATGTATGTCTATATACGGGTACAAGTGGGACTCAAACACCCGCAAAGTATGTTCGGTTAACTCAAATGATATACACACCCCCTTAGGCCTTATAAATATGCAGATTTGCATTGAGCTGTCACTGGTTGGTTTTAGAGCTGTAGCAGCTTTCACCAGCTAAAATACTGATCACAGAATATTTTTAGCTCTTGCATGTCTGCTTCAGATTAAAGTATTTGTGAAGACAAATTCAGACTAGTGTAGCTCTTGGCAGCTCGAACGGCAGCTATCGTGCAGCTTAAACATAATTTCATTAAAACTTTGTCGATAATATATAACTATCACAGCTCCATGGCAGCTTAAAAAGCTTCATGGTGAACAAAATGAGCAGACCCTGTTACGATTTATATCAGCTTGGGCAACTCTGTAGCAAGCTTGTTTCACCCTTAAAGGCGGAGTTGGTAACTTGCACTAAAGGTTTGATGTCATTCATATCAAACTTAACATAGTTGTACAAACCTTCGTTCACATTTCATGCAAGGTAGACAGATACCATTTTTTACTAGCTTTAGTTTTTCATACTTGAGCCAGTGAAGGTTGTTAGATGCAACCTTCATACACGGTCACTATTTTGAGCCTTGTCCTGAATGACTCATTGCACTGTAGATTATATTTATATTTTAAGAGCATAAAAGTATGTAATTGATCTGATGCCGATTGGACATGTCAATTTATGTAGTTTAAACCTTATCTCGATGTTCAAAATCTCATAACAGCGCTGGCTGCACGGACACCTTCCAATGCAGAGAAAGACCTGACCAATATTTATCAACGAATTTGACTTTGGCAGACGTGATAGATCACAAAACAGGGACAAACATTGTTACTTCAGGCGATACAACTTCGTGTCGGGGTTTCTTCAGGTTAAAGTGTTGTTGTCAGTCATTTACACCTAGAGTCAATCGTATAAAGTACAGAACAATAGAATGATAATCTCCAGAATGCTGCACTTGTTTTATTCCAAGTTTTTATCACTATTGTTATTCTCAAGTATGCCAGTCAACCCCAAATTTATACTAAAAGATCCGTCGCTCGAGGGCGCTCTCTACGCTTCTTCTCTCACAGATCTTTCAGGCTACCCTTATTTATGTATCAACCACATCCAACACCCATACTGACACACAAGTCTGTATTCAAACATTCCAAAACCAAACCAACCTCTACTGACTCGCAAACACTGTGTTACATCTTATCATAATTAAGCATTTGTCATGTTTTAGATCCAGTGAAAAAACATGAACCAAGCACTTCGTTAGTTATGTGCATTTTCCCTCCGCTGTTCTACCTCAGGTAGGACAGCAGGACAAACACTCAAAAGCATTAATAAAACTCAAAGACTCACAAAATGTATATGTCCTGGTTGTACTTTTTAGATTGAAGCCTCTAAAACATCATTACATAGTTCTAATCAGAAAACCACAATCTACGTCAATGGTAGAAGTTGTATAAAATTGTGATGGTAAAAAGGGAAACAAAGGATATAAAACCTATCATTATGAAGTACAGTAACAAAGCGTAAACATCGAGCAAAAGCAAACTTGTTAAAGTTATATCGTAGGAGTACTGATATTTCTTTGACAGCTACACTAATTTACATTTTAGGTCACCAAGTTTGTTGTCGAAAGGTTCGATAATATTTATCCAACATTTCTATATAATTGACTCACCAAATGTAAAGGAGATCTCACAACTGGCTACTGTAACACAAAGTTCTACAAAATACAGCAGTTAATTTATACTACCAAAGTTCATTACATAATAGAACACCCACATATCATGTTGTTTGAGTTATTTGTCTTGGTACATTGAAAATATGGATAACGTTGTGCTGCTGAAGGCAATAATTACATATTAATTAGGTCTTTAAGCTTATTTCCATTGACAAAAAATGCTCATTTGTCATATGCAAATATTTGGTTATATACATCATTCAGCCCATCATTGGAAAAGGGTCGTGCCATAATACAAAAAAATAATTAAAAATCAGCAACTCTGTTAACTCTATTGTTTGACCTCAAGATTAATTTCAATTTCTTCCAGAAAAATCTTCTCCCTGCTTCATTTTCCACCCATGTGATGTACTTCTTTGTCAGTAGAATTTTGCGCAGAACCCGTGGCATTACAACATCTGGGATTTTCTCCAACAAAACAAGATTGAGAACATCTCGTTTCTCCTCGAAGAGATAGCTCTGTGCCATTCTCATTTCAAAATAACACCATTCACTCTCAGCAAAGTGAGGTGACAGTACCATCATAGTTTTATGACTGTTATCAATGCTATCCAAAATGTTTTCGAAAATGTCAGTACCCGGCATAAAGTCACGTTCATGAAGACACAGTTTAAAATTCGGTGGATCTATGTTTTCTAAATTGGGAACTAAATGCTGCCACACCCAATCTCTGTCATGCTCATTGTAACAAACAAATGCATCGTATTTCTTGTCCAGTGCTTGCTCATCATCGTCGGTCTGAAGTCTATAGCGGCCGCATCTTAGCCTTACAAGGAAAATCACATAACGTATATGCCATCGAAAGCGAACGCTAATTACTATACAGGCTGTGAGAAAGAAAGCAACACAACTAATCGGAACAAAGATCAGAAATGCTTGATTGCATTCCAATCCAAATTCTAAAGTAGACAGTGATTTGTCTTTCTTATTCTCCGGCGCTACACATCTTGATATAACAAGATGGGTCATTCTGTCAATTTTCATCCAGTCGTAGAAATCTTTCATATTGCATTTCGAACAATCAAAGTAATTTGATTTAATGGAAGCAAATTTTAGATTGGTTTGCGATTCCAACCACGTTGTCTCGAGATTTGAAAGGCGGGTGTCTAATATTAATTCCTCCATAAACTTTGTTTTGGGAAGGTTATTCATGCTATCCAGACCCGTAACAGAAAATAGATATGGCCGCTTTATACTTGGAAAGATATTCAAAAATGAAATCAAGTTAAAGCTTTCAGTAAACAGTGTTAAATTGATGAATAATGTTTCAACAGTGTGCAGTTGAGTCAATTTACTTTCTTCTTTCCCAGATATACACAGATATTCAACAACTAATACTTGAACCTTCAATAACTGAATCACATGCAACAAATCTTGATAAGGAGTGCACATTATCCCACTATTGTCGATACGTAACTCCATAAGCGATGTAATATCTTCAAGATGTAATAGTTCGGCTTTGAAAAATGTCAGAGATAATATTTCAAGGGTGCTTGTGTATCGGAATGGGTGAATGCCGTCTGATGCTACTTCTGAAAGTACATTGCCAGCTAGCAAAAGTGATTTTAGTACTGTCAGAGCATAAAATACATCCTCTGGCAAACTGTGAATATTGTTGTGTGATATATCTAGCATCTGTAACCTTGTAGAGGCAGCGAAGCTTTCAGAATGAATTGAACTTAAAGCGTTATGTGAGATGTTAAATTCCTTCAGAAATGGTAATCCAGCAGAAATATTGGCAGGAATGGGACCAGAGAAGACATTGTTCTGTAAGTGTAGATGTGTCAAGGTTGTGAGTCCTTCTACGCTTTGAAAAATCTCAGTCAAGTTTTGCAATTGGTTGCTATGCAAGTAAAGAGTTCTCAACTGATTCAAACCATTGAAAGTTCCTGTTGAAAATGTTTGGAGTTTGTTGTCGTTGAGACTCAAGGTTTTCAAACTATGAAGATATACAAAGGCATTGGCAGCGATGTGATTCAAGACATTTTGACTGATGTGCAGTTCTTCCAAATATTGCAACCACTGAAAGACACCAACTTGCAGAGATCGTAACGAATTCTGTGAAAGATTAAGAACAGTGAGCTTTGTTTCTTTCAAACCCCTCATTGTTGCATTAGTGATTCTTGACAGATGTCCATACTGCTTCTGCAACTCAAGTATTCTGATGCCAGAGTATTTGAAGTCATACAAAAGTCTCTCCAGGGAATCTGCATCTATATCATTGTCTTCAAGATTTATGTGTAAACCACTTTGTCCGTCAATGATGGCAAGTCTCGGGTTCCTGGAAGTTTTACGGAAACTGTTTCGTAATGATAATTTCTTAAGGTGTTTGAGTTTTTTCAGACTTATCTCACTGCAATTTGCATCAATAGAGTTCATATCAAACACAATTGTTTCGATTTCACTGAGCATTTCCAATTCTTCATTGGGAAAGCATGTCATTATATTAAAACTCAGATCCAGGGACCTCAATTTTGTGAGACCGTTGAATATACCATTAGGCAGAAAAGATACGCCCATAAAGCTGAGGTTAAGTTTGAAAAGACTGTTGAATTTATGAAATATTGCAGCCGACAAAAGTAGATATTGATTGCTCGAGATATCAAGTTCTTTTAAATTTTTAAGTGGTAAGAACACTTCATCAGGCATTGTCGTCATTTTGTTCGATGATAAAGAAAGCACTTCTAGTTTTGACAAATCCTTGAATGCGGCAGGAGCTATTTCAGAGATCTTATTGGCATAGAAGTTGAGATATCGAAGATTGTGTAACCCTGCTAGTGATTCAGAACCAATGTGGGTTATTTGATTTACGGAAAGTATCAGATATTGAAGATTTTTACATCTTGCAAAAATATTTGATGGCAAAGATTCAATGTTATTGATGTCCAAGTTCACAAATGTAGTATATGGGGGCAAGATGTTTGGAATATTATGCAGCTTCCGAGAGGTGCAGTCAATATATGTAGTATTGTAGATTTTGCACAGTATCTCCGCTGACACTTCGACAAGAACAAGAAAAAGCAGAACTATAATAAAACAGTGACGCAGCATTCTTTTCAGTATTGGATCAACGAACTTGAGATTTAAAAGGATAGCCTGCCTGTAAGTCTCCCACGACTTTGTATATCCAAGCTGGTTTGCTACGAAGAGATCAGGATAGCAAAACGTCTGGCTTGTTGGTTAAGACTGGGGTCTTCTATGGCAACCAGCAGTGACGTTATGTGCAGGAATAAGGGTCCATTGGTTACAGGAGAAGGTTGTGAAATAGTCCACTTACTGGATCAACACTGAGTCAACACATTCACTTATTGCGATGTAATAGGGAGGTCTCACTTCATCGGTTGACGATGCAAATATGGAGAGCGTGATTTTATAATCAATATGCTGATATGTTTCACTTCTACTTATGCTAATAGATGTTGCTGATATAAACTGGGGAAGAATGGCTCTAGGCTTGTCAAATACTGTAAATACTGCTTTATCTTTGTGCACTCCAGCAGTCTTTCGGAATTTTTACGCAGCTTCCGATAATTCTGTATGCAGAATGATCTTTTACCATGTGAACCCTTTTCGCCACAATAGTTGGAGCTGACGGGATCGTAGCGCATCGGCGCAATACTTAGAGTTGCGTCATTGACAACTCATTAACTACCACATGGTGGCATTTACAAATCACGCGGATTAGTGGCCTGTTTTGTCAAATAATGTTCGAGGATTGATTCGTGCCGAAAGAATCACTGCTCGGTCAACGGAGATGGTCAGAATAGGAAGGGTGATGACCATCCTGTAGCTTTATAACATGAAAATGATGAATATTTAAACTTCCTTATCACATGACGGCTTGGCATACAATGACAATGACAAAGATATGTTCCCTGCTAGCTATTCAACCATAAAGTCAAATGAAATGAGCGAAATGAGACATTTTCCGATACAATTTGACCATGAAATTTGAACTTTACAGGGTACGTTTTAAGTTTTGTCGCTATTAAAATGATAACCGAATTCCACTCGTGTAGGGACCAGAGTTAAAAAACTAATACCTCTGCTGTGAATCAACAATGCCCGGTGTAGGTTTCTCTAAGGCGTATGATAACGAACAAAGCTGCATGCCGTGAGTAATTAAAGAAGAATTGTCTTTTTGTTAATTTTGTCAATATTCTATTTCCATACTAACTGTCTGAAGTTTCCAAACCACCATACAGCTGTAGAATTTAGCGTTGTCTCTGCAGTTGATGCATCAACACAGCTGTGTAAGCTGTTGATAAGCAACAGCATGCAATAAGGTTGTCTGGATTGAAGATCCAAAACTATCAACCGAAGGGATGAAAAAATTAGTGATATACCATACGAAAGACTATACCAGAGTAAAAATTGAAAAAGCTGCTTAATAATAATACTAATAATAATATAATAAAACAATTTTAAAAACCTTCAGGATAAAGAAAGTATGGAAAAGATCTCATGATAAGCTGAAGCAAAACAATCACTATATAGAACACAGCGCATGGGCATAATATTTTCGAAATAATTGTCCCATACGGTGTGATGCAACCCTGTCACATCTTGTGATTGATAACTAAATTGAAAATGTGCATAGCACTGTGTGGATACGATTGCACATTTCTAAATGTTTAGAGGTTTTATCAACATTGTGCAAATATTGGCTCCCCTAGCATTTAGCTGTTTCTAATAATACTATCTGTTGCAGGCTAACCATGGAATATATCTTTCATTTGCATTTCTGAGACTTGAGTTCTCAAAACATTTGTGAAACCTCAGGCTGTAACGAAACTGGAAAATTGTGTCCGGAGACAAGCAAGCGGTGTCAAAAACATCGGAGAGATGCATGTTAGAATGTTTGTTACTGGTAGGAAAGGAATTGTTGAAAAGGTTCAATATAGAAAACAGGGAAGTAAGCCAGCTACAAGAGGGACACGTCGATATCTTCAGGAAGACTGCAGAAAAGTTTCCAGCTCTTCGATAACGTAGTTTTGTGTCGTGTCCCACCACTTTTTACTTTGCATACAACAACTAAAAATGATCGGTTACAGACTTTTGTGATGTTACAACTTTGACTGAATAAGGTGGCATTTGAAAACAAGATTCAGTTTTATCAGGTTCCCGTGTACGACCTTGCTTCAATAACGTAAATGATAGTGCAAACAACTGGAAAAGCTATCATTATTTATTGCCTGAATATTACTTGCCTAGATGACATCAATGCTATTGGATCCTGAAAGCACACGTTGATGTGACTGCTTCTTGATCTTTCTAATGAGCACTAGTTAAAAAAGACAGCTATGAAAATAGCAGGAAGCCTAATAGGACTGTTTAAACACTTTTCCGTCAGCAGCTGTCGAGATATTTTCTTTCGACATATTTTACATTTCATGTAAACAAAACTATCATATTTCTTGTACAATGGCAACAAAGGAATAACAGCTAATTTATTTTAAAAGTTTATTCCAAACTTTTATCACTCGAGTCACACTCAAATCAAACATGAATTGTGAGTTAACCACACCCTGCATGCATACAGATTATCCTGTTCATTTTGAAATGATGCAAAACCAAAACCAATGTCTGCTGTCTGATAAATACTGTGTGATAGCTATAAAGAGCATATACATCTATGACAAATATACATATCCATTAGGTGAAATCAAGTTTTCGTCAGGGTTTGTAAATATTTGGACTCGCTGTGTCGTACTTCCTTAAGACAGGATAAATATTCAGCCTCATAAATAAAATTTACAAACACACAAAATCCGGTTTATGCCTAGCTTAGATAATTTTACTGACAAACTTTCAATGTTCAGCCAAAACAACGTAGCTGTGCAAGTCTTCGAAATTGTATAAAATAAAAAGGCACAAAGGGAAACAAGTCATACGAAACAACTTGTCTATACAAAGTGTAGGAATATTTAGTAAATACAAAATAAAAACGGACTTGTAACAATTTCAGGTAACAGAAGATACTGCTGAAAGCGCTTATATTGTTCCTGAGCTGCATTGTTTGCGTTCAAGGACATCCTGTTGCTGCCCGAAGGTTCAATAAATATTTGCCCAATATTTCTTTACTTGTACACCTTGGAAGGGGCCTCACATTTAGCCGCAGCTTAACAATTTTTAATTGCCTGAAACACAATAAATACCAGTTTATTAATAATGTTACGTCTTTCTTTGGTTGATCAATGTTTACTTAATTGGGAACTAAATGCTGCCACACCCTATCTCTGTCATATTCAGTGTAAAAAAACAAATGCACCATATCTTCTTTTCAATTCTGCTCATCACCATTTTTTTGAAGCTTAAATCTCAATCTTCCAAAGAAAATAACATAACGTACATGCTATCGAAATCGAACCGCAAGTACAATGCAAACTGTCTGCCTGCCTGTCTGTCTGTCTGTCTGTCTGTCTGTCTGTCTGTCTGTCTGTCTATATGTATGTATGTCTGTCTATATGTATGTATGTATGTATGTATGTATGTATGTATGTAGGTAGGTAGGTAGGTAGGTAGGTAGGTAGGTAGGTAGGTAGGTAGGTAGGTAGGTAGGAAGGTAGGTATGATTGTAGGTAGATAGGTAGGGAGGGAGGGGGGAGGGAGGGAGGAAGGGAGCATGGAGGGAGAGATGTGTGTCCGTTCACATAAAAACTCAAAACAGTGACACCTACCACCTTAGAATTTGTTGTACAGGTGCACCCAGGGTTGGAGATGTGAATTTGTTCAAATGAACATGTTAGTATCAAAACTGTAGAAATGAGATAAAAAAGGGGAAAATCCAAAAAATCACTAAAACTGTCGCACATGCCAGATTCAAATGAAACTTGGTACGCTGGTTCTTTATGCTGGCTTTAGTTACATTTATTCAAATTGGTGAAATTTTGATAGTCGTATTTCGGGGCAATTTTTCTTATCTTTTGCTCAAAAAAATCTTCCTCTCTGAAAGTGCTTGTCCCATTGCTTTGAAACTTGGTATGCATGATCCTGGGGTCGTTTTCTGTGGATTTTTAAAATTGTTATGAAATTTTCATATTGTTTTTTTTTTCTGGGTAATTTTTCGCAGTTTTGTTTTGGTCAAAACAATCATTTTCTCTGAAACCGCTAGTCCGCTTGAAACTTGCTTTGAAACTTGGTATGCATGTTTCCAGGGGTAACTTTTGTGAAATATACTCACTCTGACTTGCAATATAGAAACCAAATGTGAGCCAACTGTTGATCATTGACTTTATGTTTTAATAATGGTTCTGGACAAGAGAAAATGCGAGAAAATGGCTGGCCGGGGGCAATATTGCATCTTATTATAAAGACATTTGACATGGGTATGTACGTGTAAGTCATAGTATATAAAGGCATATCTTAGTAATGACTCTTGTCATGAAAAAATCACAAGAAAATGGCCATCAGGTGACTATATTGAATCGCATCACGAAAACATTTAACACAAGTATATAAGTCATGGAGTGTTGTCCTTGTGCCGAGTTTAGTATAAATTTGTCGAGACATGTCACAGTATTGGCTCTCAGCATTGAAAGACAAGAAAACGGCCGTCTGGTGGACGTACTGGATCGTATCACAAAAAATTGACGTGCGTATGTATTCTATAGTGTATCGTCCTTGTGCCAAATTTGAAAGAAATTGGGCCAGGCATATCTGAGATATCTGCGTGGACAGATATACGGAGCCAATCTAATAAAATCCAGGGAAACACATGCCAAGTGTTGTTTGACTTTGCTCCGAAGATCTTCAAATTACAGCACCTAGTACCGGTATACGAGAGCTTTTGTTAAAAGTACTTATTAGTTTCCGTTTGAAACTGAGTTTGTTTGATATAAATACAGGTTATATTGATATCTGTTGATTATGATCAAAATGGGAACCCAGTGTCACTAGCAATAATATTTTTCAAATTTGCACAAAAAGAAAACTGCCGATATCTTTATCAGTGAAGAAACAGTCAAAGAACAACATCATGAATCACTTTGATGTAGCACCTGCTGCTTTTGGTTTTACTTCTCCCTAACAGTCACTGAAAATTGACAGAGTCATGTGATTTATCATGTTAACATTTTAAGTGTCTCGAGAAAACAGATATGAACCGTATTTTAACATTTTAAAATACGAATCATAGTTTCACTGTGAATAACTAATATTGTGTTGGGATGTTTACATACAATAGTCGAACTAACAGAAATCATAACGTACAGAAACATCATTTAATTTACTGCCATAATTGTGTTATTTACGTTCAGTTTTGGGCCATTGCATTCAGATGCAAGCACAGTTCTACCCCCCCCCGCCCCCCATAAAAGCCAAACATATGGAAAATTTGTGATCATAACGACAGAAAATTTTCATTGATCACATGTGTTTATCATGTCATCAACATCTGCTCTAGAGAACAGTGGGCAGCAGATCATGACAGAACTGCTGTTGACCGACTTTCTCAATGGGTAACGAGTTTAAGGACACTCTGATTGTCAAACTAGATGAAGCATAACCATTAATAAGCCTCCAAATCTGACTACACCGCTGAAATATGCCATTGAGAAGCTGAAGGCTCATATTTTTTCCCAATTCGTAAAGTAATTCTTGCTTTAAATGTTCACTGAAGTTACAGTGTTACTGAACCTCTGTACAGACTATAAGCCAATCAAGAGAAAGTCAAACTATGTGTAAGTAGTTTTTTAAGTTTTGTCCAATTGCATAGGTAAACCGGTATTGAAAATATAAATTTACAGGACAAAATATCTTTGAAATAGTTTGTTAATAACTGTCGTGAACTTTAAGGGTTGAAGTGTTTTTGACAAAAGAGAACATACAAAATGTTGACAGAAAGTTCAAATGCCGTGGTTTTGTGTATGCCTGATGCCACACCTTGTATGCCGTAGTCTTAGAAATCTCAAAAACCATCAAGTTCCGCTTTTTAACTTGGTGCAGTGATCATTTAGACAAATATCTCCAGACTATCCTTTGGGTTTTTCAATAGATTATTTTCCAGTCACGTTTTGAGATTTTCAGTGAAAATTTATTTTTTCAAATTTACCTCAAATCACGAATCTGATTACAGTGATGTTTGGCATGGGTGTACCTTGAGTTAAAGTGGAGTCAGAATTATACTTCTGCAATTATCAATCGGTTACAACCAACTTTCATGTTAGCCAGCATAATTTATTTTTGACTTTTTAACCCCAACGGACAACGTCTGGTCCGTGCATACCGGTACATGTATGCATCCGTTGCTCTATCCGTCCATTCACGCACATTTCTCAGAGATGCCTCTAGTGATTTCATTCAAACTTGGAATAAGGATTACTCCGTATGTCATACGTATGCACATCGATTTGGTTTGTGATACAATCCAATATGGCCGCGTGACAGTCTTTTTATTTCCTGTATTTGATGTCCGTGTGTAAGTTCACGTAAATTTCTCAGGGATGCGGGCAATGATTTTACTCACACTTGGTACGAGCATTACTCCTTATGTCATAAAAATGCATAATATCCATTTTGTTTTTTGATACGATCCAATATGGCCATTTTGTGGACATTTTGTTTCCTGTATTTGATGCCTTGTATCCTTTCATGCAAATATCTCAGAGATGCCCTGAGCGGTGTCATTCAAACTTGGTACAAGGATTACCCCGTATGTCATAGAAACTGTACGTTGATTTGTTTCATGACACGGTCCAATGTGGCCGGATGAGGGGTATTTTGTTTCCTGCATTTGATGTCCGTGCGTCAGTTCACACAAATTTCTCAGAGATTCTGGAAGCGATTTCATTCAAACTTGGTACAAGCATTACTCCGTACGTTTATGTCATACATATTCATGTTAATGTGTTTTCCGATACGATCCAATATGGCCGCATGACGATATGAGATAAACGCATGAAATATTCGTAGTTTCAGTAAACCCTCTCCTCATAGAAGCATGAAAAGTGAAACAAATATTACCCTTGCAATGCACTTCTATGAGACATTCTTTGGCATTATACACACTATTTTGTTACATTGAAAGTTCAGTGGAACACATTTTCTTCACTTTATGTGATTAGTTAGACACATCCTTTTGTAATTGTTACATGCATAACAAATATTAATAAAACTAGAAACAAAAAAGGACTTTGACTTAGTCTTATTCATTTGATTGTGGCCTTCTATGAAAAACCTTTGCAATTCTGGCCAAGACAATACTAAACATGCAAGTCCTGGAAGTTTACAGGTGCGCTGGAACAATACATTATTAGTGATACATGTATATCATTCATGAAAAATTGTCTCAGTAAAGTGTAAAGATGGCCCTATAACATTTGTGCGTGCTTGGTTATCGCTTTATGATAATACAAAGATTACTACTATTTCACATTGTGTGAAAAGGATCTTAGGCCTATAATAAGTTGCAGCAAATCAAAATTTAACAACATTAGACACAGAACATAGCTGCAGTAATAGCTTGTGCAGTAGCTGCAAGCATATGCATCACAGAAGCATAAAATTGTTGACAGCATTACTGCAGCCATTACAATCCAATGATTCTTGTGATTGCGTCATTATGTTTCACGGCTCAGCTTCGATAGTGTTTACTTTGCGCAAGATTAAACAAAATTAAATTAAACAGCACTGATACATTTTCGGTTTGGTGAAACATAACACAATTTTTGATACCAGTAGCATCAGCTGTTCATGCACTGCACAGCAGGCAGCAATCTTGTGTCAAAGTTCACTTTCGAAGCACAAACCAATCGGATAACAGCATCCAAAATGCTGCACTGCCTCGGAAGGTTATATCTGATTGGTCGATTGTCACTATTCACAGCTACTTGAGGAGTCTATCCTATATAATTCATTATAGCGGCATGATTGAGCCAAAAGATAGGGTAACAACTTCCTACACGCTGCACTAAGTATGCAGCATGTGCTGAGTAGTAAGTCAATCTGCCCAACACGTAGCCAGTGAGGTTAGGGAGATGTGATGGAGAAAAAGTATCTGAAAACTGTCTTCATCCAGAACCACCTACCATGAATATTGGATTGTAACTTTATTGTAATTATAAAGCTGTGCATGCTTATGGGCTCAGCCCTTGTGTGATATTATTTTCGGGGTTCGAAATTAGCGGTAATCCCGCGTCCACAGACTACCAACTTTTCCCTGGGGTTACCAAAGTCCATGAAATGGTAGCCCACACGGACTACTAAAGCCTGGGACATGAAATTACTTAGTGGGCGACATGATGTTGATCGCTGACGCCACTACACATTTAATCACAATTTATCAATCACAATTAGACACAAAATTATTCAAACTGCAAAGAAAAAGCTGTCGGGTCATCCACACATTTAGCTTTCCGAAGTGTACGAGATCATCCCATGATATGCTGGGGAAATATAGTCAAAATTGCCACGAAAGTATTAGGAACATGATTGTACCAAGTTGTCATCCTGAAATTCATAGCCAATCTATTTTTAGCCATGTTATGTTTACACGTGCTGAGTGAAAAGTCATTGTCATTGCGAACAGCAAAGCTCTGCGTATGTGTGAATAGGTCGTCAAACTTTGAGGCGTCACCGTCGTCCACTACACATGCTATACCGTTCTCCTAAGGCCATGATCTTCAGGTATTGATGTCAAATGACTAGAAAATTCACTCACTTGATAGAATCATGCAAAATAAATCGTTCATTGTCTAGATATAAATAAAATATTCTTTACAAAAGCCCCTCTTCATTCATGCATGGGCTACCAGACCTTGTCGCTGGGCTACCAACTTCAGAAAATGGTAGCCCAATGGGACTACCAGGGTAAAAAAGTTAATTTCGGGCCCTGATTTTGGTATTATCATCCCACATGGTGGATTTTTATTCTATTCTCATCATTAGCATCAGTTAGCAGCCTCTTAGAGAAAACGTAAAATATGAACCATAAAATGTAAATCTGATAAAGGACGAAATTGAAAAGTGAAGAACAACATCAAAGTGACATACAACAGAATTAAATCACATAGAAGACCGGAAAGACATATTTTTCATAAAGTTGTAGTGAATCACAAAAGATATCAAGTGAATTAAATAAGAGGGAAATGCAACCAATGATCCCTCTCTTTGTAAAATTAGCTCTATAATGAGGTATATAAATTAGAACCCCTCCATCCGTGCACTCAAGTGAAGAATATTGAGATCAAAGAAAAAGACAACATATGTGAATAAAGACATCGAGGCAGGAATACACAGTAAAAAATGTCCCGCCAAAGATGTAAATGCGCAATATAAAAAAAATGCAGCGTATATTATAGTCACAATTATACTAAACACTGCCGCCCTTGTGAAAGCCGTTTTTAACATATTAAAATCAGAGAAAGCAGTTTTGGATTTATTCAATTCTCATTGCTTGGCGTTTTCAGATGGAATAAAAATGCTGAGTGCTGTTTTCTAAAATGGGGCGAACAATTGCTACAAACAAAAAACAAACAGCAGACACATTGTAAACAAGATTAAAACTACACCTAATAATACCAACAATGGGATTTGCCATGGCAATTATGTGGTCACCATATTTTTGAAAGAATTTTTTGTGTCAAGGATGATACCAGGTCTTTATGATGATTAATCCTAATAGTCGAAGCGTTATTTTACCGCTGTGATAGTCATGCATGATAGAAACCCTTTTTAAAGAAATCTTCGATGTTCCACATTTGTCATATTTAGGGGTAATTTCAAAGTTGTTGACCACTGTACAAGTTTGTCTGACGACAACTGCAAATTGCAGCTGTCTTCTCAAACATTTGTCTGCTATTAAAAGCTTTCAAACTTACATTATAATACATAGCTGATGTCATTTCTCTGAATAATTTCGAGTTCAGTGACTATCTATCTGTGATTTATACTCCTGAATCGAAAATCGAAGAAACTGCCGAATCAGCTTCCTTTGCTTCTTATCTTCAAGGATTTGACTCTGATCGTCACCTTTCGACTAGACTGTGGGAAAAGAATGATGACTTCAAATTAACTATCATGAATTCCCATGCACACGTAGACAGCAACATTCCACTCTCACAAGCCTAAGGGGTAAACGTATTTCACCTTCTACCTTATGCAAGAGCATGTTGTTCATATCGTGATTTGGAGAGAGAAGTTGCTTCTCTTTCAAGCTTATACTCAAGGTTACACTTGACAAAGGCTTGTCTACAGAACGATTGGGCTCGGAGATAATGATCATATACCCTTGCCCATATCGCTTCATCCTAGTGACGTTTACCGTAAAATATCAGCCGTGATATTTCACGGTAAACGTCGAGATATGCACGATAATCGTTATCGGTTTTGGAGTTTTCCCGAACTACATTTGCAATTTGACGGTAAACAACGTAAAAATACAAACTGTCTGCCGATCTCCGCCTGCGAAGCAATGTCGCGGATGTAAAAACTTGAAGGGCTTTGAGGAACACGGATATTTCGGGTTGCTAAATACGGAAATAACATGTTGAGTCTTGTAATGTTTTCCCATGGTTTTACTGTTAAAGTTCTTGTATTTTTTACACAAGCTCTAGCGAAGGACAGTTTTTGATCGGTTACAATTTGTAATTGCATATTCCACCTTAACACGCCCCCCCCCCCCAGGTACAGTAATTTTTTTAATCTCTGTGACTTTCGTCTTGAGGTTCATTGAGATAAGGAGAACTTGCAGCGATGTCGCGCGTGATGTTGACTTCTTCGCGATTAGTCCATGAATGAAGCCCGTCACACAAACATCTTTATATATATGCGCAAGGTGTACTAAAGTAAAGCCTCAAAATTTAAGTTTTTTTTGTACGTATTAGTAAATTCTGGGCACGGGTATATTATAAATCGGTTATTTCAGCAATAAAGCACACCCTGTAATGGTATACCACGAGAGTTTGACCAGGTTTTGACCAGCGATAGCGAGTGCATATATGAAGTGAACTGGTCAAAATACCGTCGTTGGGTGTGATTTATTGCTATTATATCATAACAGTATATTGGAATTCTGGCGTGGAACGTCATAAACGGAGTTATGCTAAAGCTTAGAGCTCACGCATATGCCAGCCGTGGTATCGTCAATACACCACAGTTCTTTTTGTGTCTCGACCAATCAGATCGCTGTATTTGCACCATCAATTACTGGTATGATATAATACCCAATATCGCCTGTTCCTGTGCCGTATCAGCATGAGTGCCATTTGTGCTGCATCAGACACGAGACGAAGTCGAGTATCTGACGCAGCACAAATGGCACGACGCAAGGAACGGGCGATATTGGGTATTATTTCATACTAGTATATTGATTGCCCAAATACAGCGATTTGATTGGTCGAGACGCGAAAAGAACCATGGTATATTGGCGATATACCACGGCTGTCATACGCGTGAGCTCTCGGCTTAAGCAAAAAATCCGTATTTGACGTTCCACGCCAGAATTTCAATATACTGTTATGATATAATAGCAATAAATCACACCCAGCGACGGTATATCGCTCGTGCACATATGTCGTGAACTGGTCACCGTCGCTGGGTATGCTTTATTGCTTAAATAGAAACCTCTAACTGTCACTCAGACACATGGTCACTGATGGCATCATTTACATTAGTCTGTACATTGTGACCACTTTTTATTTTAACCTACAGAATGGTATACGGCAGGTGCGTCGTGAGTGTGTCATAAGCTTCAAGTTGGAAAGAAGCTGGAACTAACGAGGAGCGTAGACGTAGAACTTGAACTTGTTTATTAAATACGGGTGAGTGAATGTCTCGGTCACTCTCTTTTGGAGTGACCGAGACAGGATATTCACTGAGGGGCGAACTCAGACAATCAAGTCCACGGTCACTCCTTTGTGGAGTGACCGAGACAGGACATCCACTCAGGAACTCAAACACAGACACGAGGAGACAGGACTTACAAATGTAACCGTGGCTTGGCCGTAAGGCCTAGCTATGGTTCCGCATTCAATAAACAAGTTCAAGTTCCACATCATTACTCGTCGTCAGTTCCAGCTTCTTTCTAGAAGATATGAGAAATGGCACGGTGCAAGATTACCCTTTCCAAATACGTTCATCACTTGATTGTTTACCGGAGCTCCAGTTATTTTTCTTTCATGACTTTCATTGTTGTGTACGTATCATAAGTTTGTTCATTGTCTGTGCTGCACTGTGCCGTGTTGTGTTTGTCGAACATAATGACCTTGTAATATGACTTTTGACCTTCGGCTTTAAATTGCAGTCAGGTATAATACCTGTTAACGCCTGTGTAAGCATCTCAAGCGAATATAACAAAGACTATAAAAACCATCATGATAATCGAGATTGTTAGAAACTGGAGTAATAGGTACCAGCTTTCTTATATGTGTTCTCATTTATTGACGAAATAAACTTGTTTCCAGTGCAGCGAATGTATGTTATAACATTCACTTAACTTATTTATTTCAAGTATTGTCCTGGGAAATGGTACAATGTAATTCCGAATACAGAGATGTTAAACGTACAACTTGATTGTCTGCAGGAATAAAATAGTTGACGAAATATAAATTTGTTTCTGGTTAAGCTTTGTAAAGTTACAATACTAATAAAATCTTGTTTATCTGCAGGAGAAAAATGGCTGAAAAACAATTCCGTTTTGAGTACAGTCATGGAAACCTCGTTAATATGCAGGTACAAAATTGTGCACCGTAATTCCGAACAGAGGAATGTCAAACTATATAAATGTGCTTGTTTACAGGAATAAAGTATCAAATAAAAACTTGTTCTCAGTATAGCGAAGTAAAGTTACAACACCGATAAATTCTGGTTTATATGAAGCAAATCTGTGTTTGAAAAAATGTTATAGTACAGTCATGAAAAACTTAACACAGTAATACAGGATAGCTGTCTTTTCGCACACACTGGAATACCAACTTAAGGTCATTTCATAAAGCAAAGGTTCAATATGTCATAAAGCTAACTTGTGTAGGTAATTTGATCTGAGTTATACTCGCCCGGTTCGTAATACAGTTAATTTCCATTGTCGCACGGAAGTGTAAAAAGGTGACTCGGCCAAGTAAAAAAGCAATACAGTAACAGATCATTGAAGACAATACACTGACGACATACATTTTCTTCTCTATAAATGGGACAGAGGTTCACCATACTCACAGGAGAAATAATAGTTAAACATCAGCAATCCTGTTCACTCTATTGTCTGAAAGAAGATCTAATTTCAAATTCTCCCAAAAAAGTCTCCTCCCTGCTTCATCTTCCACCCATGTTATGTACTTCTTTGTCAGTAAAATTTTATGCAAAACTCGTGGCATTACAGCATCAGGGATTTCCTCCAACAGAACAAGGATAAGAACATCTCGTTTCTCCTCAAAGAGACAACTCTGTGCCATTCTCATCTCAAAATAACACCATTCACTCTCAGCAAAGTGAGGTGACAGTACCAACATAGTTTTATGGCTGTTATTAATGCTATCCAAAATGTTTTCGAAAATGTCAGTACCTGGCATAAAATCACGCTCATGAAGACACAGTTTAAAATTCGGTGGATCAATATTTTCTAAATTGGGAACTAACTGCTGCCACACCCAATCTCTGTCGTGTTCATTGTAACAAACAAATGCGTCATACTTTTTATTCAATGGCTGCTCGTCATCATTTACTTGAAGCTTATAACCTCCACATCTCAGCCTTCCAAGGAAAATCACATAACGAATATGCCATCGAAAGCGAACAGCAAGTACAATACAAACTGTGAGAAATACAGCAGCAAACGCTATTGGTACAGAGATCAGAAATGCCTGATTGCATTCCCATCCAAACTGTAAGCTATAGATGGACATCTGATTTGGAATATCACATATTGGATAGTTTAAAATAAGTGTTGCCATATCATCATTTTCCATCCAGTCTATGAATGGCTTCATATTGCAGTGTAAACAGTTAAACTTTCCCGACAGAATTTCTACTTTAATCAGATTTTTCTGACCCCCAAGCAAATCTGTATCAAAAGATGTGATGGGAGTGTTGACTATCCTTAGTTGCTCTAACTTGTTAGTTTGTGGAATTTGGTTGATACTTGTTAATGCAGGGACATCTTCAATACTGAGGTCATTTACATTAGGAAAAAGTCTAAGAAAGGAATATAAACTGGAATAAGACTTAAAATTACAGTCCGAGATATATAAACGTTCTATGGAAAAGAACAGGCTTGAATGCATGTGTTCTTCGACGTTTAGGCACATTGCTGTAAGACTGAATGTATGAATTGCTAATGAATGGAGTATTTTATACATTACTTTAAAATGAGGGCATATAAATAAAGGTTGCAAAGTCCTATCTGTAACAGACAAAGCTTTAAGTCTTGGCATGTCCTCTAAATGCATTTTTGTAAGCGTAATAAATGACACATACAATGCTTGAAAGTTCTTTGTATCCATAAAAGAGTTTGTGGAATATAGATGTACTGAGTCCTTACTTTTGAAATTAATATCAAGTACCTGAAGAGATGGCAATGAAAACACTTTATCGTGAAAGTCTGAGAACTTGTTTCCAGATATATTCAGCACTTCCAGTTGTAATAGGGAAGAGAAAGAAGCGGGATGAATCGCGATGAAATCGTTGCCACCAATATCTAAATATCTCAGAGATGGTAGATAAGCAGAAATGTTTGGAGGAATTATGCCAGTGAATTTATTATTGTATAGCTCGAGATGAGTCAGTCTTGAAAATCTCCCTATGTCATGTAGCAATTCAGTGAAATTTTTGAAGTGATTTCCATTCAGATAAAGTTTCTCCAGACTCTCCATATGAGCAAAAGATCCTGAAGGTAGAACGCGCAGGCTGGTGAAAGAAAGCTCAAAGATTTTCAAACTAACCAAACCGATGAAAGTATCGGGGGAGATATTGCTTAGCAATTCCCCTTGAATTCTCAATTCTTCCAAGAACGGAAGCCACTGGAAAACTCCTGAACATTGAGATGATAAGTGACTTTTTTGAAGTCGAAGAATTTTCAATTTTGTGTCTTTCAAACCTCTTAATGTTGAGTCGGTCATCGTTGACAGTGGCCCCTGTAAACTGTTCAAGGAGAGTTCTCTTATTTTACTGTATTTAAAGCCATACAGAAGTCTTTCCAGTGAATCTGCATTGATGTTGTTCCCGTCTAGCGATATTGTAAAACTTGGTTCATAGTTCACACTGTCAAATGTTCCTTGTTGAGATGGTGGATTTTTGGTTCCTGAAAAGTCAGTTTCATGCGGCTTCTTATCAGCAAAGATAAAATTTGGTATGATGTCATCTGCCATGAAGCATGAAGACAATGACAGCATTTGTAGTTTTCGGAATTTTTTAAGATTTATATCCGTGCAGTTCGGGTTAATTTCATTGTGGTCGAAGTAGATACTTTCTATGTTGTCGAGGACTTGCAGTGCTTCGTTGGGAAAGCATGTCATTTTATTATGTTCCAGATGTAGTTCCTTCAAGTTCGCGAGACGTTCAAATATACCATCAGGCAGTATAGATATTCCCGTACTGCTGAGATCAAGTTTTTGAACACTGCCTAATTTATGAAATAAGTTAAAAGTCAAAACCAAAAAGTGATTGTTTGAGAGAGACAGATTCTTTAAAATTTTAAGTGGCGAGAAGAGTTCATTTGGTATTTTGGTGAGATTGTTGTAAGATAAATCAAGTACTTCTAGCTTTGACAAATCTTTGAATGCGTCTAGAGTAAGGACGATCTCATTCACACTGAGGTTCAGGTATTGAAGATTTTTCAGCCCTATTAAACACGTTGAATCGACACTGGTAATGTAATTGGATGACAGGACCAGAGAGTGAAGTTGTTTGAAACGCGCAAATCCGCTTTGTGGAAGAGATACGATGTTATTGTTGGTCAGGTTCAAGTATGTTGTGTACGATGGTATTTTCTGTGGTAAGTTGTTCAGTTCCCTTCCAGTGCAGTCAACGCGGGTGATGTTGTACACTTTGCATATTGGTTCGGACTTTGACGCAGCGACGTTGATAACTGAGAGGAATAGAGTGAACCAGTTACATGTAATGATCATCCTTACCGTGGTTAGGTACCAGTTTGGCCAGATATACATGTACCATACACCGAATAAGCTGGTAAGTTTGTAAGGCAATCACAGAGGAAACTCTACTCCAGTCGTCCTTTGACAGTACTTGTGTTGTTTGAGCATGGGACGGCACTTCCCCGGGTGTTGTGACCCTGTACAAGAGAAGTAATTAATTTAAAGAATCTGATGGACGTAAGTTCCAAATCAGACTTCTGACGAGACTGGAGCTATCTCGGAGAGTATGTTCCTTTCACGAGCGGAAAATACAAAAAAAATAAAATGGAATTGATGACTCGCAATATACAACTAAATTTATGACCGTCGCCTTCAATGTATGTCCATACACGGGTATATGTGGGACTCAACACCCACAAAGTTTATGTTAATCTCACAGATAGTAACACCCCAACCATGCCTTAGCAAATATGTAGATCTGCATTGATCTGTCGACGGTAGATTAGATCAGAGCTGGACCGGCATTCGTGAAAACAAAGTTCAGACTCGTGTAGCTCTTGCAAGCTCTGTCGGCAGCTGCCATGCTATGTTAGTAAAACATTCTTGACACTCTAGGTGTAATTATTAGTCGCAGCTCCGTGGCAGCTAAAAAGGCTTCATGGTGAAAAAAAATAAGCAGACCCTTACGATTTCTGTCAGCTTGGGCAACTCTGTAGCAAGCTTGTTTCACCCTTAAATGTCCAGCTGGTAACTTGTACCAAAATTGGACGAGGTTGGATATTATGCATATTAAATTCACACACTTGTACTAACCTCCGTTCACATTTCATGCAAGGTAGGCAGATGCATTTTTAAGAAATTTAGTTGTTAGCTCATATGTTCACACACGTGAGCTAATGTCGCAGCGATGTCTGTCTGTCTGTCTGTCTGTCTGTCTGTCTGTTAGAATTTAATCTGGTACACAGATTCAGTTTGCAAATGGCAAGAACTGGTTAGTTTTTGCTCATTTGTATAATTAATGATTTTAAAACGGATACTCATTTAGAACGACTGCACACAATTTGAGGAGATTTTCTAAAGATGTTGATCACACCAAGATATATCAGTTGTGAATGGTATTAAGGGGTGACATGAAAGATAATTGCTAATTTGCATGTTTAATGAACCTCTCTAATTAGGGATATATATCTGAATTGACTTGATAAAAATTGATGAAACTTGGCATGTATATTAAAGATACTCTGATATAACAATATTGAAAGTCATTAAGTATTTTTACTTCAGGCAATTCGTAATTTGCATATTCAGTGAACTTTCTTATTAGGGATATATATTTGTAATGGTTTGACCAAAGTTGACGAAACTTGCTATAGACATTGAAGATAATATGATACATTATTATTTAAAGTTACTAAGCATTTTCACTTCATCCGATTCCTAATTTGCATATTAAACGGTTTTTCTTATAGGGGATATATATCTTGATTGACTTAACCAAAGTTGACGAAATTTGCTATGTACATTAAAGATACTATGATGCAACATGCCTATTCCTAATGTGCATATTAAATGAACTTTCCCAATTAAGGATATATATCTTGATTGACTCTACCAAAGTTGACGAAATTTGCTTTGTACATTGAAAATACTTCGATACAACATTATTGAAAGTCATTAAGCATTTCTATTTCAGCAAATTCCCAATTAGCATATTCAAATAACTTTCTTAACTAAGGATATATATACAAGGATGTACTTGATCAAAGCTGGCATAACCTGCTATGTATATTGATGATATCAGGTTAAATAATGTTGAAGGTCATTTCGCAATTTCATGTCAGGTAATTTATAATTTGCATATCTAATGAGCTTTCACAGTTTGGCATATATAGCTTGAAGGTCTTAACCAAAGACGATTACACCTGCCATATAAAGTGGTGATACCATGACAGCAGTCAAAGAAATTTAGTATTTTTATTTCAGCTAATTATATATTTATATTCTTCATGACCTTGAAGATTAATCGTTTGTGAATATTGTTCATGATGTTGATCATAACACTTTCAATGAAGTCGAAACATGTGGCAAAAGTGAATTTTACACACAACTGCAATATATAACGAAACAAGTGAGCATTTTCAGTTCATATCTGGTTCATACTTCAGCCAATGGGGGTTGTAAGATGCAAATTTCATGTACATGGTCACCATTCTGAGCCTTGTTCTGAATGACTCATATGTTGATTATATATATGTTTTAAGCGGCTAACGTGTGTTATGATGCATGCCAAGTGAATATGTCAATTCATACGGTTTGAACCTTATCTTGATGTCATAACATCTCACAACAGCTGTATGGACATTTTCCAATGCAAGGAAAGACCTGAGCACTATGCATCTACAAATTTGATTTTGGCAGACGTGATGCGTTTCTCATTAATCACAGACCATTATAGACAAGCATGAACATATTCACTGAATTGAATAGAAAATTTAAAAAATTAGTAAATCTTCCTAATGAACGATGGGGTATTCTATTTATTTTTCATGACTGAAAACCGCCTTTTAAAATTATAGTAGTGGTAGACAATGAACAGCTTTGAATTTAAAAAAGTTAATATACATGATCCAAGGGTTGTCTTCTGTCAGATTTGTTGAAATTGTGGTAAAATTTTCGTATTTGCATTTTTCGGGCAATTTTTCGCAGTTTTGATCAAAAAAGTTTCTCTGAAATCGCTAGTCCGATTGCTTTGAAACTTGGTATGCACGTTCCCAGGGGTAAACTTAGTTAAGTGTACTCAATCGGGCCTATCACATCGAACCAAATGTGAGCCAAGTGTCATTGACGCCATGTTTAATCATGGCTCTGGACATGAAAAAATGTGATAAAATGGATGGGGCAATAATGCATCGTATCATCAAGACATTTGACATGCGTATGAACATGTAAGGCATTGTGTGTTGTCCTTGTGCCAAGTTTAAAAGAAACATGTGAAGGCATATCTTAGTAATGGCTCTGGACATGGAAAAATCACAAGAAAATGGCAATTTGGTTGCTATATCGGATTGTATAATGAAAACATTTTACAAAAGTATCTAAGTCATAGAGTGTTGTCCTTGTGCCAAGTTTAATAGAAATTGGCCAAGGCATGTCATAGTAATGGCTCTCAACATTAAAAGAAAAAGAAAATTGCCGTCTGTTGACCATATTTGACATAAACTGACTTGCGTATGTATGCTCTAATGTACTGTCCTTGTGCCAAATTTCAAAGACATTGGGCCAGACATGTCTGAGATGTCTAAGTGGACAGATAAACAGAACCCAATCTATAAGTCGCCCTGGACGACTAAAATTCTAGGAAACACATGCCAACTGTTTAATACGTGTAGTTTGACTATGCTCAAACAAAGATCTTCAAAGTATAGCACCTAGCTGTAGAGTTTCTGTTAAACTGAGTTTGCTAGTCCCCACGGACACCGTCCGGGGGGACTTATAGGTTTTGTCATGTCCGTCCGTCCGTTCACGTAGATATCTCAGAGATGCAAGGAGCAATTTCATTCAAACTTGGTACAAGAATTACTTCATATGTCATACAGATGCACGTCGATTTGTTTTGTCATATAATCCAATATGGCCGCCAGGCGGCCATTTTATTACGATTTTTTTCATGTACAGAGCCATAACTCAGACATGTTTCAACCGATTTTATTCAAAGTTGGTACAAGGACATTTACCTATGTCATACATATGTACGTTGATTTGTTATGTGATACGATCCAATATGGCCGCTAGGCAGCCATTTTATTACGATGTTTTCATGTACAGAGCCATAATACTCAGACATGTATCAAGCGAATTTATTCAAAGTTGGTACAAGGACATTGACCTATGTCATACATATGTACGTCTTTTTGTTTTGTGATACGATCCAATATGGCTGCCGTGCGGCCATTTTATTACGATTTTTTCATGTATAGAGCCATAATACTCAGGCATATCTTAACCGATTTTATTCAAAGTTGGTACAAGGACATTAACCTATGTTATACATATGTGGGTCGATTTGTTTCATGATATGATCCAATATGGCTGCATGGCAGCCATTTTATTACAAGTTTTTCATGTCCTTAGCCAAAACTTTGGCATGTCTCAACTGATTTTATCCACCGATTTTATTCAAACTTAGTACAAGGACATTGATCTATGTCATACATATGCGCATTGATTTGTTTTGTGATACAATCCAATATGGCCGCCGTGTGGCCATTTTCTTTTCCGATTTTTTCATGTCCGGAACCATAACTCAGACATGTATCAAGCGAATTTATTCAAAGTTGGTACAAGGACATTGGCTTAGTTATACATATGTATGTCGATTGGTTTCATGAGATGGTCCAATATGGCCACATGGTAGCATAACTCTGGCAAGTCTCTTATCCAAAGTTGGTTGACTTATCCAAAGTTGGTTGGTTGACATTGACTTATGTCATACATATACGTGTTGATTTTTTAAACAGTAAGATCAAATATCGCTGCATGGCGGTGATTTTGTTACAATTTTCTAATGTACAGAGCCATATCTCAGACATATTTCCACCAGTATCATTCAAAGTTGGTACAAGGACATTGACCTATTTCATACATATGCTCGTCAATTTGTTTCACGTCATGTAGCAGTAACATGTCAATTATTGAAGTGTCGTAAATAGGCTGATATGTCAAGAAATACTGAATCAAATTCATGAAACTTTGTACAGATGTTAAGCTCATATTGCTTTAATATTGAAAAAGACATTTATCAGTGTCATTTTAAGTAATTTGTAATTGCATAAGTAATGAATTTTCCTAATTAGAGTAATATAGCCACAAATTAATACAACGTCAAATTTGATGAAACTTGATACAGATGTTGATCTCATAGTGTTGTAAATACTGCATCAAACTTTATGAAATATGGTAGCAGTGATAATCTGTTAAATGTTAGGATTGTATGCAAAAATGTGTTGCAACATCCTGTTGATTAATTCCTAGTTGACTCATTTTATGAACTTTAGGATGGTGGCCTACATTGGTTTTATGTTTTCATCACCATGGAACTCATTCTTGGCCATTGAGCGCTATGTGTATCTTAGTATTTTTATCACAGACCTAATTAATGAAGAGGACTCTATCCTCTCTGAGGACATGTAATCAAAGTACAAATTAACAAGTGGGGACTGTGTCATCAACGATGACTTGTTTGATATAGATACAGGTTATGTTGAATCAGTTCATTGTGATCAAAATGGGAACCCAGTGTCACTGGTAATAATATTTTTCAAATCTGCACAAACAGAAAACTTTTGATATCTTTATCAGTGAAGAAACAGTCAAAGAACAACATCATGAATCACTTTGATGTAGCACCTGCTGCTTTTGGTTTTACTTCTCCCTAACAGTCACTGAAAATTTACACAGTGTTGTGATTTATCATGTTAACATTTTAAGTGTCTAGAGAAAACAGATATGAACCGTATTTTAACATTTTAAAATACGAATCATAGTTTCACTGTGAATAACTAATGTTGTGTTGGGATGTTTACATAAAATAGTCGAACTAACATAAATCGTAACGTACTAAAACATCATTTACTGTCATAATTGTGTCATTTGCGTTCTGTTTTTGGCCACTGTATTTAGATGCAAGCACAGTTTTACCCCAAAAAACCCCCAAACATATAGAAAATTTGTGATCATTACGACAGACAATTTTCATTGATCATATGTGTTTATCATGTCATCAACATCAGCTGTAGAGAACAGTGGACAGCAGATCATGACAGAACTGCTGTTGACCAACTTTCTTGGTAACGAGTTTAAGGGCACTCTGATTGTGAATCTAGATGAAGCATAACCATCAATAAGCCTGCAAAATCTGACAACACTGCTGAAATATGCCATAAAGAAGCTGACGTGCATAGTTTTTCCCAATTCGTACAGTATTTCTTGTTTTACGTGTTCAGTGAAGTTACAGTGTTACTGAACCTCTGTAAAGACCAACAAGCTACTCAAGAAAGTAGAAAGTGGGTTTACAAGTTCTTGTCCATTTACATAGGCAAACCGGTATTGAAATATGTTAACAGGACAAAATATCTTTGAAATATTTTATTAATTACTGTCGTGAACTTGAAGAGTTGTAGTATTCGTGACAAATGCCCCGGTTTTGTGCATGCCGGATGCCAAACCTTGTATGCTGTAGTCTTGGAAATATCAAAAACCACCATATTCTGCTTTTTAACTTGGTGCAGTGATCAATTGGACAAATATCTCCAGATCATCCTTTTGGTTTTTGATAGAGTTATTTTCCAATCACGTTTTGAGATTTACATTGAAACTTTATTTTTTCAACTTTACGTCAAATCACGAATCTGATTACAGTGATGTTTGGCATGGGTGTTCCTTGAGTTAAAGTGGAGTCAGAAGTATACTTCTGCAATTATCAATCGGTTACAACCAACTTTCATGTTTGCCAGCATAGTTCATTTTTTTAATTTTTAATTCAAACGGACAACGTCTGGTCCGTGCATACATGCTAGCATCCGTGGCTCCATCAGTCCATTAACGCACATTCCTCAGAGATGCCTCGAGCGATTTCATTCAAATTTGGAATAAGGATTACTCCCTATGTCATACATATGTTTTGTGATACAATCAAATATGACCGCGTGACAGTGATTTTGTTTCCTGATTTGATGTCCGTGTGTCAATTCACGTAAATTTTTCAGATATGCTGACAGTAATTTCATGCAAACTTAGTACTAGGATTACTCCTAATGTCATACATATGTAAATCCATTTTTCTTGTGATACGATCCAATATGGCTGCATGACCGCCACTTTGTTTCCTGTATTTGATGCTGGTGCATCCTTTCATGCAAATATCTCATAGTTGCCTTGGTACAAGGATTACTCTGTATGTCATACATATGCACATTGATTTGTTTTGTGGTACGATCCAATATGGCCGCATGAGGGCCATTTCTTTCCTGTATTTGATGTCCATGCTTCGGTTCACACAAATTTCTCAGAGAGGCTGGAAGAGATTTCATTCAAACTTGGTACAAGCATTACTCCAGTATATTATACATGTGCATATCCATCTGTTTTGTGATACGATTCAATATGGCCACATGGCGGCCATTTTGTTACCTTATTTGATGCTGGTGTATCCTTTCATGCAAATATCTGAGAGATGCCTCGAGCGATGTCATTCACACTTGGTACAACGATTACTCCAAACGTCATAGAAACTGCACTTTGATTTATTTTGTGATACGATAAAATATGGCCGCTTGAGGGCCATTTTGTTTCCTGTAATTGATTTACGTGCGTCAGTTTACACAAATTTCTCAGAGATGCTGGAAGCGATGTCATTCAAACTTAGGTCAAGCATTACTTCGTACGTGTATGTCATACATATTCATGTTAATATGTATAGTGATACGATCCAATATAGCTGAATGACAATATGAGATAATTCATTAAATAGTCAGAAGTACAGATAAACCCTTTTTTCATAGAAGCATGGGAACTGAAACGAACACTACCTTTTCAATGCGCCTCTACGAAACATTCTTCATGTACACGCACAAGGACGCTGAAAGTCCAGTGAAAAAACATTTACTTCCCTTTGTGTGAATAGTTAGACATATCCTGTTGTCATGGTTCTATGCATAACAAATATTTATAAAGGTAGAAACAAAACATGACTTTGACTTAGTTCGATTCATTTGATGTTGGCCTTCTATGAAAGACTTTTGCAATTCTGGCCAAAACATACTAAATACCATACATGATATAGTGTCTTAGTATAGTATACAGATGGCTGTATAAGATTTGTGCATGCTAGGTAATTGCTTTATGATAGAACAAAGATTAGGGAGCCGTCATTATTTATGGCCCTAGGGGGTCGGAGGAATCTGAGGGGGGGTCACTCAAAAAATCGAAAGCTACA
>LD349807.1:87093-104838 GCA_001465055.1 Ptychodera flava | reverse complement strand
ATATACTTGCCTGATCATTAATGAGAAACGTCTGCTTTCTATATTCTACATTGTATAGGTTACCGATAGGGGGAAATGTGTAAAGCAAGCATATTCTGACGCTATAAAGTTTAAAACCAGTTGAACGCCTTGACAACAAACCCATCTTTTATTGCAGGAAAATAATAATAAATAATAAATGTGAATAAATGTATGTCTGTCGCTATTTTTGCGGTTTCAAAAAATATAGTTGAAATCAGTGAACTGAAATATAAGTTTTGGAATACTGTCTCAGATTTATTTTCCTTTGAGTTTTTTATACGAAAAAAATATTCCCCAAGTGCCACCAAATAACACCATTTTAATCTCTATTTTTCAAAAGCTCCAATGGCAGGAGGGGGGGGGGACACCCCCCTCCTGACCTCCCCCGCGACCGCTTATGGGGTCTCTCATGGTGCTTTCGCACCACATCTTCCCCCTCTTGAAAAAAAATCCTACAGAATAACTGCATGTCACCAGAGCACTGGATACAGACCTGTACATCAGCCCCTGCCACAGCAATTGGAACCTCCTTCCGACAAAGACCTATACCACAGGGTTTAATCAGGGTCTGTACAGGGCCTGTCGCAGCAGCAATCCATTTTACTGTATAGATATTTAACTTTCCCAAATTTTTTTGGGGGGAGGGGGGTTACTCAAATTTTCTGTAGCAGAGAGAGGGGGGTTACTCAAACACGTCATGGTTGGCAGGGGGGTTACTCGAAATTTTGGAGTTTCGAAAGCAATTCCTCCGACCCCCCCAGGCCGTAAATAATGACGGCTCCCTTACTACTATTTCACATTGTGATCACATCTATAATAAGTTGCAGCAAATCAAAATTTAACAACAGAATATGGACCCAGAACATAGCTGCAGTAATAGCTCGCGCAGCAGCTGCAAGCAGCTCGCTGATACATATGCATCACTGCAGTGCGATAAGCATAAAATTCTTGACAGCATTTCTTCAGCCAATCTAATGATTTTTTGTGATTTTGTCATTGCACGTCACTGCCCAGCTTCGATAGTGTTTACTTTGAGCAAGATTAAATAAAATCGTTAAGAATTCAAAATAAATTAAAAAGCATCGATACATAACAGACTGTTTGATACCAGTAGCATCAGCTGTTCATGCACTGCACAGCAGGCAGCCATCTTGTGTCAAAGTTCACTATCGAAGCACAAAACAATTGGATAACAGCTTTCATCGTGCCACACTGCCTCGGAAGGTTTTATGTCAGTCAATCTGCCCAACACGTAGCCAGTGAGGTTGGGGAGGTTATCAACACCTTTGACAGAGAAGAGTATCTGAAAACTGTCTTCATCCAGAACCATCTAGCACGAATATTGAACTGTCACTTTATTATAATGACATTGTACATAGCTGCGCATGCTTAAGCGCTGAACATTAGTGTGATATCATTTTTGATATTATTGGTTTACTTATATTCTATTGTCATCATTAGCATCAGTTAGCCTATTGGGTAAACACATCTCGACTTCTACCTTATGAAGGAGCATGTAGTCCATATGTTGGTTTTGGAGAGTGACGGCACCTCTCTTTCAAACTTATAAATCAGGGTTAAACTTAACAAAAGCTTGTCTCTGTATTCAAACGTTTTTTTTTCAGCAGGTTTCATGGGCTCCTAGATAAGAATGATCTGTCACCTGGACGGCAGGTTACTGATAGCATCATTAACATTAGTCTACAGATTGTGACCGGTTTCTATTTTGACTTATAGAATGGCATGTGGCGGGGGCGTCATGAGGGGCAGGATGCAGAATTACCCTTCCAAACACCTTACATTACTTGCTTGTTTTATCGGAGTTCCAGATATATTTCTTTCATGACTTTGATTGTTGTGTATGCATTACAACTTTATTAATTGTCTGCGCTGCACTATGCCGTGTTGTGTTTGTCGAACACGATGACCTTCTAATATGACTTTTGACCGACGGCTTTTGGATGGCAGTCAGGTATAATACCTATTAACGCCTGTGTAAGCATCTCAAGCAAACATAACACAGACTATAGTATCTGATGATCAAGATGTGTTTGAACCTACTAGGTTCCAATTATATTATATGTGTTGTCCTTTATTGACAAAACAAACTTGTTTCTAGTACATCTAATGTACGTTATAACACTCACATCGATGGGAATAAAATGGTCGAAAAACTTATTTATTTCAAGTATTGTCCTGGAAAATATAACAGTGTAATTCCGAATACAGAGATGTAAAACTTACAACTTAATTGTCTGCAGGAATAAAATAATTGACCAAATATAAATTTGTTTCTGGTTAAGCTCTGTAACGTTACAAGACAAATAAATTCTTGTTTATCTGCAGGAGAAGAATGGCCGAAAAACAATCCCGTTTTGAGTACAGTCAATGAACCTCGTTAATCTGCAGGCATAAAATGGTACATCGAACAGAGGAATGTCAAACATATATAAATGTGATCGTCTACAGGAATGAAATATCAAATTAAAACTTATTCTTAGTACAGCAAAGTAAAGTTACAACACTGATAAATTCTTGTTTATATGAAGGAAATGTGTGATTGAAAAAACGTTTTGGTATACAGTCATGAAAAACTTAATACACTGTATACAGGATAGCTGTCTATTCGCACACACTGGAACACAAAATTAAGGTCACTTCATAGGGCAATGGTTTTTCTGTTCAATATGACATTAAGCTGACGTCTATTGGTAATTTGATCATATGCTATTCTAGCCCGGTTCGTAATACAGTTAATTCACATTCGACACCTTATTGCACGGAAGTGTAAAAAGGTGAATCGGCCAAGTACAAAAGCAATGGAGTAACAGATCATTGAAGACAATGCACTGATGACATACATTTTCTTCTCTATAAATGGAGGAAT
This sequence comes from Ptychodera flava, assembly GCA_001465055.1. Taxonomy (NCBI): domain Eukaryota; kingdom Metazoa; phylum Hemichordata; class Enteropneusta; family Ptychoderidae; genus Ptychodera; species Ptychodera flava. The sequence continues at coordinate 101,930 of LD349807.1, read as the reverse complement.
GATACTTAAACATCTGCAATCCTGTTGAATCTATTATCTGACCGAAGATCTAATTTCAATTTCTTCCAAAAAAGTCTCCTCCCTGCTTTGTTTTCCACCCATGTGATGTACCTCTTTGTCAGTAAAATTTTACGCAAAACTCTTGGCATTACAGCATCAGGGATTTCCTCCAACAAAACAAGAATCAGAACATCTCGTTTCTCCTCAAAGAGACAACTCTGTGCCATTCTCATTTCAAAATAACACCATTCACTCTCAGCAAAGTGAGGTGACAGTACCAACATAGTTTTATGGCTGTTATCAATGCTATCCAAAATGTTTTCGAAAATGTCAGTACCTGGCATAAAGTCACGTTCATGAAGACACAGTTTAAAATTCGGTGGATCAATGTCTTCTAAATTAGGAACTAACTGCTGCCACACCCAATCCCTGTCATGTTCATTGTAACAAACAAATGCGTCATACTTTTTATTCAATGGCTGCTCGTCGTCATTTACTTGAAGCTTATAACCTCCACATCTCATTCTTCCAAGGAAAATCACATAACGAATGTGCCATCGAAAGCGAAAAGCAAGTAAAATACAAACTGTGAGAAACACAGCAACGCACACTATTGGTACAGAGATCAGAAATGCCTGATTGCATCCCAATCCATACTGTAAGCTATAGATGGACATCTGATTTGGAATATCACATATTGGATAGTCTAAAACAAGTGTTGCCATATCATCATTTTCCATCCAGTCTATAAATGCTTTCATGTTGCAGTGTAAACAGTTAAACCTTCCTGACAGGATTTCTACTTTAATCAGATTTTTCTGACCACCAAGAAAATCTGTATCAAAAAATGTGATTGGAGTGGTGACTATCCTTAGTTGCTCTAACTTGTTAGTTTGTGGAATTTGATTGATACTTGTTAATGCAGGGACTTCTTCAATACTGAGGTCATTTACATTAGGAAAAAGTCTAAGAAAGTAATATAAACTGGAATAAGACTTAAAAGTACAGTTAGAGATATATAAACGTTCAATGGTAAAGAACAGGCTTGAATGCATGTGTTCTTCGACGTCTATGCACATTGCTGAAAGACTGAATGTATGAATTGCTAATGAATGGAGTATTTTATACATTACTATGAAATGGTTACATAGAAATAAAGGTTGCAAAGTCCTATCTGTAACAGACAAAGCTTTAAGTCTTGGCATGTCCTCTACATGCATTTTTGTAAGCGTGATAAATGACACATACAATACTTGCAACTTCTTTGTATCCATAAGAAAGTGTGTGGAATATAGATGTAGTGAGGCCTTACCACTGTAATTAATGACAAGTACCTGAAGAGATGGCAACGAAAACACTTTATCGTGAAGGTTTAATACTTTGTTACCAGATATATTCAGCACTTCCAATTGTAATAGGGAAGAGAAAGAAGTGGGATGAATCGCGATGAAATCGTTGCCACCAATGTCTAAATATCTCAGAGATGGTAGATACGTAGAAATGTTTGAAGGAATTATGCCGGAGAATTTATTATTGTAAAGCTCGAGATGAGTCAGTCTTGAAAATCTGCCCATGTTATGTAACAATTCAGTGAGATTTGCGAAGAGATTTTCATTCAGATACAGTTCCTCCAGACTTTTCAAAGGAGCAAACGCACCTGAAGGTAGAACGCGCAGGCTAGTGAAAGAAAGCTCAAAGGTTTTCAAACTAGCCAAACCGATAAAAGTATGAGAGGAAATATTGCTTAGCGATTCACCTACAATGCTCAACTCTTCCAAGAATGGAAGCCACTGAAATACTCCTGAACGTAGAGAGGATAACGGATTCCTTTGAAATTGAAGAATTTTCAATTTTGTGTCTTTCAAACCTCTCAATGTTGAGTCGGTCATCGTTGACAGCTGACCCAAACTGTTCAAGGAGAGTTCTCTTATTTTACTGTTTTTAAAACCATACAGAAGTCTTTCCAGTGAATCTGCATTGATGTTGTTCCAAAATAGAGATATTGTAAAAGTCGTTTCATTGTTCTCACTGTAAAATGTTTCTTCTTGAGGAGATTTATTTCGGGTTCCTGCAAAGTCAGTTTCATGTGGCTCCTTATCAGCAAAGATAAAATTCGGTATGATGTCATCTGCCATGAAACATGAAGACAGTGACAGCATTTGTAGTTTTCGGAAATTTGTAAGATTTATATCCGTGCAGTTTGGGTTAATTTCATTATAGTCAAAATATATGCTTTCTATATTGGCGAGGACTTGCAATATTTTGTTTGGAAAGCGTGTCATTTTATTTTTTCTCAGATAAAGTTCCTTCAAGTTCGCGAGACGTTCAAATATACCATCAGGCAGTATAGATATTCCCGTACTGCTGAGATCAAGCTTTTGAAGATTGCCTAATTTATGAAAAAAGTTAAAAGTCAAAACCAAAAAGTGATTGTTTGAGAGAAAAAGGTTCTTTAAATATTTAAGTGGTGAGAAGAGGTCGTTTGGTATTTTGGTGAGGTTGTTGTAAGATAAATCAAGTATTTCTAATTTTGACAAATCCTTGAATAAGTTCAGAGTAAGGATGATATAATTTCCACTGAGCCACAGATCCTGAAGATTTTTCAGCCCTTTTAAAGATGTTGAATCAACATGGGTAATACGATTGGATGACAGGATTAGAGAGTGAAGTTGTTTGAAACCCTTAAATCCATTTGGTGGAAGAGATGCAATCTTGTTGTAGGTCAAATCCAAGTACGTTGTGTATGATGGTATGTTCTGTGGTAAGTTGCTTAGTTCCCTTCCAGTGCAGTCAACATAGGTGGTCTTGTACACTTTGCATATTGGTTCCGACTGTAACGCAAAGAGGTTGATAACTGAGAGGAACAAAGTGAACCAGTGACACGTTATGATCATCCTTACCGTAGTTTGGTACCAGTTTGGCCAGATGTAAATGTACCATACACCGAATAAGCTGGTAAGTTTGTAGGGCATTCACAGTGGAAAACTGTACTCCAGCCCTCTTTTGATAGTACTGGTGTTGTTTGAGCATGGGACGGCACTTTCTGCACGTGTTATGACCCTGTACAAGAAAATTAATTAATTTTTAAGGATCCGGTGAACGTAAGTTTCTCTTTAGATTTTTACGAGACTGAATCTGACCGAAACTATCTGGAGAGTCTGGACCTTTTACAAGCTGTACATGCAAAAAATACAATGTAATTGATGACTCACAATGAATAGCTCAATTTTGACCCTCTCCTACAGTGTATGTCTATATACGGGTAAAAGTTGGACTCAAACACCCGCAAAATATTTTAGGCGACCCTCAATTATATGCACACCCTGTCGGGCCTTATCAAACATGCACATTTGCATTGCGTTGACAGCTGTCACAGGTTGGTTTCAGAGCTGTAGCAGCTCTCACCAGCTCAAATACTGATCACAGGATAATTGGAGCTCTTACATGTCTGCTTAAGATTAAAGTATTTCTGAAGACATAGTTCAGACTAGTGTAGCTCCTGGCAGCTCAACGGCTCAGAAACAGCTCAAAAATCATTGTCTGAGAGAGACAGATTCGTTTTTAATTTTTAAGTGGTGAGACGAGTTCGTTTGGAATTTTGGTGAGATTGTTCTGAGATACATCAAGTACTTTGAGTCTGACGAATCCTTGAGCTGTATATTTGGTATTTTGGCCAAGATGTTTGATGATAAACTAAGTACTTCTAGTTTTGAAAAATCCTTGAATGTGTCTGAAGCAAGGATTACCTTATTTCAACTGAGGATCAGAAATTGAAGATTTCTCAGCCCTTTTAAACATGATGAATCAACACTCGCAATGTGATTGGATGTCAAAATCAGAGTGAAGCTGTTTGAAACCCGAAATCCGCTTTGTGGTAGAGATGCAATCTTGTTGTCTGTCAAGTCGCAGTATGTAGTGCACGGTGGTATTTTCTTTGATAAGTTCTGTTCCCTTCCAGTGCAGTCAAGATATGCTGTCTTGTACACTTTGCATACTGGTTCCGACTATGACGCAAAGAGGTTTTATAACTGACAGGTAAAGTGTGAACCAGTGACCTTTATGATCATCCTTACCGTAGTTTGGTGGCAGTTTGGCCAGATATACATGTACCATACATGGAATAAGCTGGTAAGTTTGTAAGGCACTCACACGGGACAACTGTACTCCAGCCCTCTTTTGACAGTAGTGGTGTTGTTTGAGCATGGAATGGCACTTTCTGCACGTGTCAGCTGACGTATTATGCGTTCTGGCTATCGACACGATGATCGTGTCGCTAAGCAAGAAAAAACACCTTATCGACACGATCATGATAACTTGCTATTAAAATGCAAATTTTACACTCATGCCACCATTTTGCTTTATCAAATGGTCTCGACTGTACGGCTTTCGTGTTGAAATAAAGTTTCCTCGTGTGACAAAAATTGTGTTCTCCATAATTTAGCGTTAGGCCCACGTGTTCAATTGACAATTGAATTGCTGACATCGCTTGCTAAAATCCAATCGCCGTTTTATAATAAACAACAAATGAAATCTTGTTGGCGATCTCAATATTTCACGTTTTCGAGACTCAAACTGCCAAACAATTTGAATAAGAGAGCATAACAAACAAATTCGCAACTTAAAAGAGACAACAATACGTCTTTTATTTATATCGCTTATTGTCATCTCAATTGCCATCGATTGCCGGCTGGTACAATGTGTACGCAGAGAGGTCACGGTGAATGAGATAATCTGCACCCAGAACGAGCACGTTCGAATCCTACCGCTCGCCCTCTGGTGATTTTTTTTCTGTCAGTTACTTTGTAATTTCTCTCTCTCTCTCTCTTACTCTTCTTTCCAATTTTTTCCCTTTTCTCGCTAAATTCATTGCATTTGACAATCTCCGCCGATCCACCGCCGGTGATTTGACTAACTAATTTTGCTTATCATGATTTTAATCACTTTTTTAGTGTCAGTCTTTAAAGCCATGCCGTTTTAAAATGAGGATAAATAATGCAAAACAAAATAGTGGCTTTTTTCTGCATATACTTTTCTTTCAAGTGAAATACGATATATTATATTTCAGAAAATAGTGTCAAGTTTTTGACTTAAATTAGTTTTTATAATTAATACCAAAATTGACGATTATTACCCTAAATAATACATTTCCTTCATCCTTAGAGTAAACAATTGCTACCATACTAAACTTTAGATTCTCTGCTTTTTGAAATTATAGTATGAAGGGGTTTCCTTATCATCTTTGATGAGAAATATAGCTTTGAAAACAACTATATTGGCAACATGCAGCTCCTACTTAAGCAAGTGTTTGTGAAAAATAGATCACTAAACAGGGACGCACACTATTACTTAAGGCGATACAACTTCCTGTCGGCGTTTCTTCAGCTCAAAGAGTTGTCAGTCATTTGCACTTAGAGTAAATCGTGTAAATTACAGAACAATAGAATGATAATCTCAAGAATGCTACACTTCTTTTATTCCAAGTTTTTATCACTATTGTTATTCTCTAGTATGCAAGTCAACCCCAAATTTATACTGAAAGATCCGTCGTTCGAGGGCGCTCTCTACGCTCCCCTCTCTTACAGATCCTTCAGGCTACCCTTATCTATGTATCAACCACATCCAATACACACACTGACACACAAGTTTGTATTCAAATATTTCAAAACCAAACCAACCTCTACTGACTCGTAAACAATGTGTTGCATCTTATCAGAACTAAGCATTTGTTATGTTTCGGTTTCAGTGAAACAACGTTAACCAAGTTGTTCGTTAGGTTTGTGAAATTTCTCTCCCTGTTCTGCCTCATGCAAGACAAACACTCAAATGCGTTAATAAAACTCACAGAGACACAAAATGTATTTGTCTTGGTTGTACTTTTGAGATGGGAGCCTTTAAAATATCATTCCATAGTTCTAACCAAACAACCACGATTTATGTAAATGGTGGAATTTGTATAAAATTATGATGGTAACCAGATGTGAACTGAATGTGCTCACATGTTTTACAATATGTTCATTAATGGTAGTTGGCTTCACAGAACAATCAGATATGTTATATCACTATATGTAGCAGATTTCATCAACTTCGCACAGTACTCTCAGAGTTTAACCACTAATTACAAAACTTTATTTAATATGCAAATGAGCTGTTACTTAACTTGACACTTCTCAATGCTTGATGGGACAATTGGATATCCATTAGATCTATATTTGTAGCACGTTTCATTAAATGTAATGCTGTAATTTTAGAGTAATATCACTAATTACAAAGTTCATTAAATATGAAAATGAGCTCTTTCTTAAGTTGACACTGTTGAATGTTTCATAGAACAATTAAATATTTATCAGATCTATATCTGTAGCAGGTTTCACTAAATTTGGTGCTGTAGTTTCAGAGTTACATACCTAATAACACACTTTATTAAATATGCAAATTAACCCTTAATGAACTTCACATAACTAAATCCTTTACAACACAGTCAGATATCTGTCGGATCTGTATATGCAGTAGTTTTCATCATATTTAATGCAGTTATTTCGGAGTTATATGACTAATTGCAAAACTTCATAAAATATGCAAATGGCTATTTATTAACTTGAAACTGCTCAATGCTTCTCAGTACAATTAGATATCTATAAGATCAACATCTGTAGCAAGTTTCATCAAATTTAATGATGTAATTTTGGAGTTATATACCTGATTACAAAGTTCATTAAATATGCAAATGAACTCTTAATTAACTTCACACTACTAAATGCTTTACACCACAGATATATCAGTCGGATCTGCATCTGCAGCAGAGTTCATCACATTTGGTGCGGCTATTTCGGAGTTATATGACTACTTACAAAACTTCATAAAATATGCAAATGAGCTATTCATTAACTTGAAACTGCTCAATGCTTCTCAGTACAATTAGATATCTATCAGATCAACATCTGTAGCAAGTTTCATCAAATTTAATGATGTAATTTTGGAGTTATATACCTGATTACAAAGTTCATTAAATATGCAAATGAACTCTTAATTAACTTCATTGTACTAAATGCTTTACACCACAGTTAGATATCAGTCGGATCAGTATCTGCAGCAGATTTCATCACATTAGGTGCAGTTATATCGGAGTTATATGACTATTTACAAAACTTCATAAAATATGCAAATGAGCTATTCATTAACTTTACACTGCCCAATGCTTCTAAGTATAATTAGATATATATCAGATCAATATTTGTTGCAGGTATCATCAAGTTTGATGCAGGAATTTCAGAGTTAAGTCACTAATAACAAAAGTTCATTTAATATGCAAATGAACAGATAATTGGCATGACACTGACAGTATCATCATGATGTTCTAAACTTGTCATCTGTGAAAAGTTTCATGAAATTTTGTTGAGTATTTCTTGATATCTGTCTACACTGCATTACCGTCTACATATGGAAACAGTTGTACGGAAAAAATTATATTGCATAACTTCATTTATATGCAAGCCACACTAACGAAAATCTTATCAGTTCTTGCAAGTAGCATATGGTACCTGTCTACTAAACCTGACTTGAATCTGTTCAGGTGTTTTTGAGTTATCGTGTAAAAAGACACACACACACACAAACAGACAGACCGACATCACTATGACATTAGCCCACGTGTGTGAACTCGTGAGCTTAAAAAGGAAACAAAGGATATAAAACCTGTCATTATGAAGTACAGTAACAAAGCCTAAACATCAAGCAAAAGCAGACTTATTAAAGTTAGATCGTAGGAGCACTGATATTTCTTCGAGCCACACTGATTTACATTTCAGGTCACCAAGTTTGTTGCAGAAAGGTTCTATAATATTTATTCAACATTTCTATGTAACTGACTCTCCAAATGTAAAGGAGATCTCTCGATTGGTTACTGTAACACAAAGTTCTACAAAACACAACAGCTAATTTTATACTACCAAACTACATAACGTAACAGAACACCAACATATCATGTCTGTTGAGTTATTTGTCTCGATACATTGAAAATATAGATAACGTTGTGCTGCCGAAGGCAATACTTTCATGTTAAAGGCCCAATAGCTGTATCTTTTAGCATTATTTTTGTGATTGTACTTCCAAACTAAAACAAGTTCATGGGAATGTATTCATTGAGGAGTGTTTATACAAGTATAATAAACTATTCACTGGGACTGCATGTGCAATTTTGAGCAAAATAAATAATAAACGTTTGCTCAAACGTAAAATGGCGCCCTCATGCAAATAAAGCAAACACACTGTACGTCGTGCATATATGCATTGGAATCTTCACAGAAACAACAGAGTAGTCCAATATAATGCATAGTGTTAAATGCTTTCTTCTGTGACACTTTTCCCTTTGCTTTCTTTGTAATATTACCAATTTTTAAAAATGGCGGGAAATCAAAATAACGATTAAACATTAATTTTACTTGTCCAATTTTTCAGTAGTAAAAAACTACATCCTTTAAATTTGTAGAATTTAAAGAGAAGCAGAGAAAACATCGGGTCAACAAATTTCAAGAGTTACAGCTACAGGGGCTTTAATTAGGTCGTTAAGCTTATTTCCATTGACAAAAAGTGCTCAGTTGCAATATGCAAATATTTCGTGATATATATCATTCACTCCATGATTGGGGAAGAGTTGTGCCATAGATACAGAAAAATAACTAAATATTAGCAACCCTGTTGACTCTATTGTTTGACCCCAAGTTCAATTTTAATTTCTTCCAGAAACGTTTTCTCTCTGCTTCATTTTCCAGAAATGAGATGTAATTCTTCGTACTACAACACGATTTGAACTAATTTGGGATGATTAGATGGCGATTCGAAGTAATGTCGATTAATCTGCAAATGTAAGCTCACCTGCTTTTCTTTCTAAGTTATACACTTGTTTTCTAGGTAATTTGTAATATTTCAACATTCAGCTATGTGGCACCATGGATTTCCTCCGACAAAACAAGAATGAGAACATTTCGTTTCTCATCAAATAGAACTCTGGGCCTTTCTCATCTAAGAATAATACCATTCGCTCTGGGTAATGTGAAGTGACAGTAGAAGTATGGTTTTATGACTGTTCTCAGTGCTATCCAAAATGTTTTCGAAAATGTCTGAAGACACAGTGTAAAATCCGGATGATCGACGTTTACTAAATAGGGAACTAAAAGCTGCCACACCCAAACTTTGTCGTGTTGATTACAACAAACATGCATCATATCTTTTTTTGAATGGCTGCTAAACATCGTTAATTTGAAGCTTCTAGCCTCCAAACCTCAATCTTCCAATGAAAATAACGTACATGCCATCGAAATCGAACCGCAAGTACAATACACACTGTGAGAAATACAGCAACAAAAATTATTGATACAGATCTCAAGTATGCCTGATTGCATTCAAATCCACATTATAAACTATATATGGACATCTAATGTCGAATGTCACAAAGTGGGTTTTATCATTTTCCATTCACTCTAACAATTTTTTTCATGTTATAGCGTCAACAGTCAAATCTTGTTTGAATCGATTTCTACTTCAATCAGATTTTTCTGAGACTTAAGGAAAGCTGTATCAAAAGAAGTAGTTATAGTGCAGACTAACCTTAGATGCTCAAACTTGTCAGTTTGTGGAACTTGATTCACACTAGTAAATCCAGTGACTTCATCAACACTGAGGTGTTTTACATTGATGTCACATCAGTTTCTGACAAGATAGACTCCGCTTGCCAAGGTCTCTTGTCCGGGTAGCTGGATACGACCTGTGCAAGCGGACGATGACGTGATTTTTAAGAACCAGGTGACCGTAGGTATCGTTTCAGTTGACAAAATGGCTGATAGTGAGATAACAAAGGTTAAGGGAGTCCTGCCTTTTGAAAAGAGGTGAATCATTATCACCTTATCGATAAGGCCAAAAAATAAATCGTGCTGTTCCGATAACATGGTTTTCAAAAACTAGGGTGGGATTTCCCCCCAAATATTTTTATTCTTAAATATGCATTTTTCAGGGGTTCAGGGCGGTCAAACACTGACCATAACATTTCCCGAAAAATGTATCATACATATAAAAGGAAAAAAACTAAAAGACATCGTTCAAGCAAAAATCAAATGCCAAGTAACGAACGCCTGATTTTACGGGGTTTTTCTTCCCTTTTTTACTTCTCTGTTTACGTAGCTCTAAAAAGTTTAGGGTCAGCAGGTAAAAAATAGAGTAGGTTATCGGAACAGCACGATTTTTTGTTCGGCCTAACACAGAACTCTTTCCTAAACATGTCCATGATAGGGAAGGTGCTGGACTCAAATTCATATATTTTCATGTTTAGGGGTTAAACTGATATACACATAAGAATGGAAAGTGAAATTGATCTAAATGTTGCCAGACTTGTGTAATTGGTTCGTAAAGTTGTTCCAAAACTTGCCTCGGAAGTTGCACTGGCTTGTTTTAATTGCGGTGAAAATCAAAGACCTTTATTGACCCATTATAAACACACACAAGAGAGTATACTGTGCAGTGCACTTCACATACACAGAATCATATTAAATTCCTTGATACTATCGCTCTGAGTTACATTGTATCACAGCTGAGTCGGTGTCTAGTTGTCATTAGACTCTTGTTGCCTTTGCATTGTATGAGGTTTGTTGACAAAAACATCATGATCCACAGGAAAATAAGTGTAAATACGCCAGAAGCAGTAATTGATAAAGTTGTCGAAATGTACGGGGATAGAAAGTCAGGAAATCTTTACCCTACATACAGACACTTATCAATTCCTACTTTATTGCTTTATCTCAACAATTACAGTGGAAGCCTACTGTGAAACAACACTATCATCCGTCTGTCGTTTGCCGCAACTCAACTAAAATTACCGACGTCGACGCTGTAGTAAATATCGAAACAACTTTACAAACCAATTACACAAGTGTGATAACATTTAGATCAATTTCACTGTCCATTCTTATCTGCAAATGACAGTAATCATTTGGTATCCTTTTGGGCATTCGAAGACTTGAAGGGAGGGGAATAAAAAAAATTGCAAGCAGACACAGTTCAAGAGATTTTTATGTCAACTTTGACTGAGAAATTTAATTTGTGCAATAATTGACTAATGACTTAGCAACCTGGTGTCAAACACTGACCATAACATTTCCAGAAAAATGTATCATACATATGAAAGGGAAAAAAAGATAAAGACATTATCTTTCAAGTAAAAGTCAAATTCCAAGTAACGAACGCCTGTTTTTACGGGGGTTTTCTTCCTTTTTTTACTTCTCTGTTTACGTAGCTCTAAAACGTTTAGGGTCGACGGGTAAAAATTAGGATGGGTCGGGTTATCGGAACAGCATGATGTTTTTTGTTCGGCCTAACACAGAACTGTTTACTATACATGTCCATGTTAAGGTAGATGTTAGACTCAAATTCCCATATTTGCATGTTGAGGGGTTAACCATTTGGTATCCTTTTGGTCATTCGAAGACTTGAGGGGGAAGGGAAATAAAAAAATTGCAAGTAGACACAGTTAAAGAGATTTTATGTCAACTTTGACTGAAAAACGTCATTTCTGCAATAATTGACTATTGGCTTTCAAATTTGCTTAGCACCTTGGTGTCATGTTGTTCTGAATAATGACAGAACTACTTATAGATATTGTTTGACTTTCTCTAAAATAGTATTCAAAGCTTACTTTGTCGTGTATCCAAGAGTTTGTTTTTAATACTGACCAGTTTTAGATTTGTATTAAGATTTTATCATAAATTACTAACTTTCAAAGATAGCCATGATTGAGATCGACAGGTAGTCATTGACTGTGATGTGCACTTTGACTGCTGAGAATGTCACAATATGGCTTAATAAACATAAAAACTAGAAGGCGTGGTTCTCCTGTCATTCAATGGTAACAGTACAAGTTCCTTGACTGTTCTGGAATCATGTAAATTCAAGGTAAATACCTACACCCCACTTAGCAGTGACCACGTAAGTGGCATCTCATTTGTCTTATATCGGTGCTCGTCACCGTTACTCGTTGGCCATGAGTCAGTTGAGATTGGAAATCAAATCCACGTTTAGGGTAAATAAGTAACTGTGAGACATGTTCTAAGTTTCTCTGCTACTTTTAATCTGCCATTTGCTCGTTAAGAAAGTACATAACATGTTTGCCAAACAGGAAAAAAGTCCCATTCCTAGCTAATTGGATATATTGGGGCGGATACTATTAAAACTGTATAATATTGTCCATGTACTTGTAACTGTTTGGGTTGCTTTTCCAAGAGTCGTTAATTTCTGTAAGAATAATAGTAATCTGTACAGACTAGTGGCATGGCTGCTAGAGTGAGATATAACAGTACAACAGGGTGGGTGGGTGGAACCTGATATATCTCACTCCGTCCTCCTTCAAATAATCCTGATTTTATATCATGCATTTCATGTCATTGACACGTTTTTGTTACAGTCTAGAGGGAAAAATCACCATTCGTTTCTCTCTGAAATGTTACACTTTTTGAAATCTGTTTTAAATGGGACAATGCAAAGATATCATCAATTCATTGTCAATAACATAGTCCCCGCAAAATCTGAATTTATCAATCTACAATAGTAAAAATGTAGAAATGTGATAGTAAATGTATTTTGCAAGTCCAGAAGTGCCAATTAGGCAAAAAAATCATAGATAGATTTTAATTGATTCTCAAAATATTATAAGATATCTTTGTTTCCTCTTCACCTTCCCATTGGCGACTGTGCTGATATTTGTGGTACAGATTTAGACGTATATTTTACTTTTTACTAAGATGGATAACATGTTATATACAACGGAAAATATTATACAATCCTCTGGATTAAACACAGGTGGTGCTACTGCAGAGGGGGCTACCGCAGGTGCTGCAGCTGCTGAGTCGGGTGTCTCCTAAACAGAAAAAAGCAAAAAAAAATACTCCCTAGCATTGCAAGTGGTCAAAGCAAGTTATTTTTCGGTAAACAGTGTTCAGTTGAACAAGTACAGAAGGTGAATGGTGAACAAATTAAGACGATATTTATACTCCATGCAGCGAAATACAGCTCCCTGATAAGTGGTACCGTTACTCAAAGTTTCATAGCCCTAGGAGCCCACGCAACTAGTCAGGTAGTTCCACTCGACGACCAGGAAAACTATGTGACTGATCTTAAAGGTTTTATTTTTGTTGATCTTGAGCCAGTATTCTCACATGACTGGACTAATGTGAATCAACATGGTACCATGATATTTATGTATACATTAATTATTCTATCAACACGATGCAATATGGCAGCCTTGCAGCTATTTTGTTAACATAGATCCTTCCAGAGCCATTACACAGACATGACAGCGCTGATTTCATTCAAACTTGGCACTAGGACAAAATATTTAAAATGACAAACAGTTTCATATGAAGTTCACAATTCAGTCAAACATGTATGCCATGGTGGCTATTTTGTTTTGATTTTTGGTGGTCTTTAGCCTGTGGCCCCGGATACACCTACACTGATGTTAACGGTAGTCATTTGTTTGTCCACCGACTGACAAAGTCTGGAACAGAGACTTATGGATTTGGTTTCATCCATCTGTCTTTACATCCATGTATCTGGAGACATTTGTCAGACAGAACTGGACCAAGTAGTCTTGAACTTCATATAAGTCCGCTAAATAGCATAAGCAAGACATAACACCATGCCTTACATATATGCAAGATTTATTTTGTTATTGATCCAATGTGGCTGCCATGCACCCCGACTGATTTCATTCAAAGTTGGCACATAAACAATGTTACATTATGACGTTTAAAGGCATTTTAGTTTGTTGTGCAATACAGTCCAATATGGGCAATTTGTGGCAATTTTGTTTGTTGATCTCGATGGCAGTATTCTGATATCACTGGACCAACTTCAATCAAACTTGGCAGATGGACATAGTACAGGGACAGATGCATGTCAGTTTATCTTACTAAGTACATTTCAATATGGAAGTCTGGCGGCCGTTAGGTTTTTCTATATTTGTCTTTCCAGAGAATTAATCGGACAAAATTGGATCAGTTTTGCACATTGTTAGGAATAGATGCAAGTCAACATATTGTGGCTATATTATTTTAATTTTTGTTAGTCTCACGCAAGTGCCCGGACATGCCTAGACTTATTTATGTCATTTATTAATGGATGTTCACCTTGGGGAATGTGAGTTGAGGTATCAGCCAGGATCGTAATTCTGTCAGTATCTAAAGCTTATAAACTCATACGTTGTCGGTTCTGAGCGCCACTGTAGGTCTTCATTACAAGATCTGTCGTGATGTTCCAGGTCTTGATTCTTGTTCTACCCTTGTGCTAAGACATAAAGATGTGCTTTGTGATATGATATAATATGGTTATGTGGCAGTCATTTTGTTTTAATCCGCTTATTCCAGATCTATTACTCAGAAATTTCAGGACATACAAAGACATAGTACAAATGATGTACGCGTCAATTTTGTTATGGGATATGATCCAATTTGGCCACCTAGTGGCAATGGGAGTCATAAATCAGTGCTATTAAGACATCTTTCATTTAAACTTGTCACGAAGAGAAGGTACTACGATCTATAGCTATTACTATATATACCTTTGCTTAACAGTCACACATTCTAAATGGCATATTTTCAATTTCAGTTCAGTAATACATGTATGGTAATCAAATCACCTAAATTAAAGCTAGGGACTGTGTCAATTACTATGACCTGCGGAATCGTGATTTTGAAAAGGATTTTTTTGTGCAAGCTGTGTAACATTAGTTCTTTCTGATGTATTCTACATAGCATTTAACTGAAGTAGATAGGGTTCCTATTATACATCAAGGAAAT
>LD349807.1:58732-85522 GCA_001465055.1 Ptychodera flava | reverse complement strand
ACCAATCGCTCTGTTTCATGAGGCCGTAAGACGAGGGCACTAGCTGTTTTGGGCAACTCTTAGTCCCAAGGGAAAACAAACATGAGCTGTTACCCGAACATGGGCAGTCAACGCCTAAATATAACCTATGGACTCATTAAACAGACTCTTTTAGGGTGACTGTCAGGCCCTACAAACAGTACGATTATATGTTGTTACCAACAAGGCCAGTCCAGCAGTGTATTCTGTACAGCATTGCTCAAGGCAAGGGGAGTGATGCATGTAGCAGGTCCTCAATTAGCTTAGGTCCCAATGATTGGTTGTAAGAAAATCACATAAGCAATGATGACTTAGAAAGAAATATGATGTAAATATGATGTATGTATCAATGCATTTGATAAGTCAAAACTTACTTTGTTATACAAAACTACCATAAAAATATTCATTTATCAACAAATAGAAAGTCATTATTTGCGTTCGGGTGTTTGATAGGAGTGTTTTCTTTCCAATCCACGAACGCCTCTACAGTACAGTCGCGTTCGCTTTCACCATTAGTCCTTGCAAGTGATTTCATCAATGAGAAGAAGAATTAAATTCAGCTCAGGAAATGAGTTCCAAGATTACAGTAGGAGTAGCTGCTATAAACCTGACTTTAAAATCATTCTTTAAAATCTACACGATTGGAACTAATTTGGGATAATTGGATGGTGATGTAATGTCTATGTGTTCTGCAAATGTAACCTCATCTGCTTTTCTTTTTAAGTTACACACTTGCTTTTATAAGTAATTTGTAATATCGCAACATTTGGCTATAGGCCACCTAACCCGTTTGAGAAATTTAAAAAATATAAAGATCCAATTATCTCAAATTAGTTCCAATCGTGTTAATCTTATTATCAGCATACGCAACATTGTCTAGCGGTTCAAAACTAGTTAAATGAATGAATAAATGGGTAACTTAATGATACTTAAATTCGAAAGGTGAGAAAATGAGTGATATAAAACTTGGAAACAATCTCATATATGTTTATCTGTATGAATAAAATGGGTACATATGTCCTCTAAATACATCATTAATATATATATATATATATATATATATATATATATATATATATATATATATATATATATATATATATATATATATATCTGTTCTGAGTACAGCTATGAAAAATAATGACATTCTCGACTTGATTATCTGTAGGTATTAAATAGTACAATGTAATGCGAAAAAACAGAAACGTGAAACTATATATAAAATTCCTTTTCTGCACAAATTGAATATAAATTGATGAAACGTAAATTGTACTGAGAACAGCAATGAAAAAACAACGCTCACATATGCAGGAATACAATAGTTGAAAAATTGTTTTGAGTATAGCAGGAATAAAATAGTGGGCAAAACAACAATTCTAACTGATTACAGCAACGTAAAAGATACAACACTCATCTGCGGGGATAAATGGACTACAATAGTTTTGA
This sequence comes from Ptychodera flava, assembly GCA_001465055.1. Taxonomy (NCBI): domain Eukaryota; kingdom Metazoa; phylum Hemichordata; class Enteropneusta; family Ptychoderidae; genus Ptychodera; species Ptychodera flava. The sequence goes on along the minus strand of LD349807.1, from coordinate 84,058 downwards.
GTACAGCAGGAATAAAATAGTGAAATATAAATTTGTACTGGTTACAGCGATATGAAATGTGTCAGAGTCATAAATTCGTGTTTATCTGCAGCAATAAAACAGTCAACAATTAACAAGTTGTTTTGAGGACAGATATGAAAACAGTATACTGTATACAGTTATTGATAACTCCATTCCCACATTTAGGCGAACAAAAAAATTTCAGTTATTTCATAGGCAATATTTTTACGTTAATTGAGTATTGATAAAAACTGCTCATGCTCGCCCGGTTCTTTATACTACAATTAGTTCTTCCTTCAAACTGACACATTATCGCACAGAAGAGTAAAGTGGTGTCAAGGCAAAGTACCATACTGGTATATGTAGGTCTATTGAATAATATTCACTTGTGATATACACACTCAACTCTATGAACGACAAGTGTTGTACGGTAGACTCAGTTGAAATATCAAACATCAGGAAAGTTGTTGACTCTATTGTCTGACCTCAGGTTCAATTTCAAATTCTCCCAGAAAAGTTTTCTCCCAGCGTCATTCTCCACCCATGTGATGTACTTCTTCCTCAGCAGAATTTTACGCAGCACTCGTGGCATTACAGCATCAGGAATTTCCTCCAACAATACAAGTATGATCACATCTCGTTTCTCATCAAACAGAAAACTCTGTGCCATTCTCATTTCAAAATAACACCATTCACTCTCAGCAAAGTGAGGTGACAGTACTAGCATGGTTTTGTGACTGTTCTCAATGCTATCCAAAATGTTCTCAAAAATATCAGAACCTGGCATGAAGTCGCGTTCATGCAAACATAGTTTAAAATTTGGTGGATCAGTATTTTCTAACTTGGGAACTAACTGCTGCCACACCCAATCTCTGTCGTGTTCATTGTAACAGACAAATGCATCGTATTTCTTATTCAATGGCTGCTCATCATCGTTTTTCTGAAGCCTGTAGCCTCCAAACCTAAGCTTTCCACGGAAAACGACATAACGTATATGCCATCGAAAGCGTACTGCAAGTACAATACAAAGTGTGACAAATACAGCAACACAAGTAATTGATACAGATACAAGAAATGTCTCATTGCATTCCAATCCATACTCTACCCTATATATGATCATCTTCGGTGGAATGTCGCATTGTTGATATAGCTGTAGTGTAGCTTTTTTATCATCTTCCATCCAGTCTAACAAGTTTTTCATGTAGCAGGATAAACAGTTAATACTTTGTGAATAGATGACTACATCAATAAGATTTTTCTCAGATGCCAGTAAATCAGAATCAAAAGATGTAATTTGAGAGTCCGTTAACAGTAAATGCTCTAATTTGTTAGTTTGTGGGATTTGTTTCATGCTTGTCAATCCAGTAATATCATTAAGACTGAGGTGTTTTAAATTTGGGAAAAGTCTAAGAAACAATTGAAGACTTGAATAATACTTAAAATTAACTTGATAGACTCTTAACTTTTCTATTGAATAGAACTGATGTAAATCATCATCTTCTTCAAATGCTATGCACATACTTGAAATATCCAGTGCATGAAGTGCTAGTAAATCAAGTGCTTTCAACATCACTGTGAATGTATCACATGACGGAAATTGTTGGCTATGCATGTTGTTAACAGACAGACTCTGTAGTTGTGGGATATCTTCAACATGTATATATTTTAGCATTTCATGATTAGACATGTGCAATTCGTGCAAGCTTTTTGCATTCACAAAAGGATGTATGGGATCTGAGGAGGTTAGGTCGAATGGATTGTCATCAATGTGAAGTACCCGAAGAGAAGGCACTGAAAATACTTTATCAGGCAAGATAAAGATATTATTTTCAGATATACCCAAAACTTCCAGCTTTGATAAGGATGAGAAAGCATCCGGATGGATTGATTGTAAATTGTTGTTCCAAAGATGTAAAAGTATGAGTGATGGCAGATAAAAAGAAATGTTTGAAGGAATATGACCAGATAATTGATTATTTTGGAGATAAAGATGAGTTAGAGTTGACAATCTTCCCATACGATGTAGCAAATCACGGAGATTTCCCGAGCAATACCCATACAGACGAAGTGTCTCCAGACTCTTCAAGGGAGCGAAAGCTCCTTTAGGAAAAGAACACAATGTGCTGGAAGCAAGCTCTAAGTTCTTTAAACGAGTCAAACCAATGAAAGTATCACAGGAAATCTGCTGTACAGAGTCTCCTCCAACGCTCAATTCCTCCAAATGTGGCAACCACTGAAAAACTCCTGAAGGCAGAGACATGTACCAGTTGTCTTTTAGTTGAAGAATGCGTAATCGTGTGTCTTTCAAACCCTTCAGAGTTGTGTTGGTCATATTTGACAGATGTTCACCGTTTAAATGGAGTTCTCTGATTCCAGTGTTCCTTAAGTCATACAGAATTCTTTCCAGGGTATCTGCATTGAAGTTGTTTTCACTAAGAGATATTGTAAGATGTGATTCATTGTTAACATTATCAAATCTTTCTCGATGAGACGACGCATTTTCGGCTCCTGCAAAGTCAAGTTCATGCTGCTCCTTATCCCCAAAGATAAAGTGCGGTATAATGGCATCTCTCCAGTAACATGAATAAAATGACAGCACCTGCAGTTTTCGGAAATTTTCAAGATATATGTTGCTGCAGTTAATTCTATTATAGTCAAAATGTATATCTTCTATGTTGCTGAGTGCCTGCAATACTTTTTCCGGAAAGCAATTCATTCCATTACCACTCAGGTCAAGTACCTTTAAGTTTGTCAGACTATCAAATAATCCATCAGGCAGAACTGACGTGCCCATATTTCTAAGATTAAGAGTATGAAGACTGCTCAAATTGTGAAATGTTAAAGCTGACAAAACTGACAAGTTATTGTCACTGAGAGACAGTTCTTTTAAATTTTTAAGGGGTGAGAACAGTGCATACGGTATCGTGGTCAGGTTGTTCAAAGACAAATCAAGTATTTCAAGTTTTGACAAATCCTTAAACGCGTCTACAGCTTTAATGATTTGATTGAACCGGAGGTCCAAAAGTTGCAGATTTCTTAGCCCTTTGAAAGTTGCAGAATCAATACTGATGATGCGGTTGGATGAGAAGACCAGATGCCGAAGCTGTTCGAAATGCACAAATCTGTTCGGTGGCACAAATACAATGTAGTTGCTCCTCAGATTCAGGTGTGTTGTGTCCAAAGGTATTTTGTGTGGTAACGTTTTCAGCCCCCTTTCAGTGCAGTCAACATATGTGGTATTGTATACTTTACATATCGGTTCAGACTTCGAAGCAATAAAATTGCCGAGTAATAGGAACAGGGTGAACCAGTGATATATTGCCATCATCCTAATCAGTGGTTTAGCACAGGCTAGGCCAGATATACCATTCATACCTGAAGAATAAGCTAGCTTGATCTCTCATCGGTCGTAGAGAAAACTCAACTCCAGTTCTCCGTTGTTGTTTGAGCATATGCCAGAGTAGTTATTGACTGTTAAGAGTCACATAAACCTAGGTTTCACTTCAGTATTTCGATAAAGCTGATAGTTAAAAAATATATGTAACTGAGGAAGTATGTCCCTTTGAAAAGCTGATAATAACCCAGAACTCTTTACTATTGCATCTATGACATAGAACTCATGTACACCAATATGCACATGCAAAGGTACATGTCTAAACTCACACAGCAAAATCTGCGTGTTAATAAAAAGATGCAGATCACGAATATTCGAGGCGATCAGCAATGTTTCAACAAGGAAGCTCAGCATTTCTGTTTGACCACCGTTTTTATTTTTATTCAGTGCAGAGTATAATAGCTGTTCGCCACTAATGGCTTCCACTGCTCTTAGTTTTACTTCTGCATGGCGGTTATTGAACGTGAATGGAATGGTATAATATGCACCTCGTCTGAGTACCAACGTCAGCGAGCATTTGAATCTGACCAATCACGTAGCCTGTATCCTACGCATATACACACATTGTTTGTGTGTCCCAAAAGTTCTGTTTTCACAGCAGCTCGTTGCAAACTTATCGTACACGATGTAAGCATGGTCATGAATTAACAGAATCTGGTGCGCAAAGATCGACAATAAGCCATTACTGGGTAATATTTTCGATCAGCGGTCACAGCACCTCCGTGTATACCACCGGCAGACCGAACATGGTCGTCTGCAGGCCTCACTACTTCGCAAGAAAACCATCCATTGGCACAGCAGATTGCAAAGACGATAGCTGTGAACCATATATTTTTATCGAATGGAGATCTAGATAAGCGCATTTCTGAAAGTTTTGATATATATATACCGTAGTGACTAGTGTTACCCCTTATACCTGGCCTTTGCGATCATGCCAGCTCCGACAGGTTCCTACAGGCTCCAACTCCGTCTCTTTTTCGAAATAATAGTAGTTCAGTTATGTTTCATTGTTGCTTCTATTTCTACCTTGTGGGTGAAGGATTTAGCACTGAGCCTGTGAGTTATAAATGAGTAGCTATTTGCTCTGTTCTTTCCAGCCGTGATTTGTGATGGCAACAAAAGGCTTGAGCGAGACCTGTTCCGCAAAGACACGAACCTTTGACCCGCAAGCATGTAAACACATGGTATCGTACATTTTGCATATTGGTTCCAACTTCAATGCAGTTAAGTTGATAACTAAGAGGCAAAGAGTGAAAAAATGACATGTTGTCACCACCTGAGAGGTTAAATTTTTTTGACTGGGAGAAGGTTAGCCCACGTTAGGTCAGATATACCAAAAATAGAATAAGCTTGCTACAAATCTGTTTCCTCCTTTTAGAGAGTAGCTTATCAGAGCAAAGCGTGTAACCTCCTACCCTCTAGGACCTGTATCTCACCGATAAGTACAAAAAGAGAAAGTATATTTAGTTTTCACTTCAGTTTCGATCAAGATTGACTATCAGTAATGAATTTTAATAACCAGATGAACATAGACTTCGTGTCCGTCGTATGGAAGCTTGATAGAAAGAGAAAAACTGTCTGGCCTTTTGAAAAGCTTTGCATCATTATCACTATATCAATAACACATAGTTGTTTCCCATACAGACCCATCTGAACCCCAATCAGTCCGTTGAAGTTGCAAGCGCGAGCTGGCTTATTATAATTCAGGGCATGCTCGGAAATTGAAATTGCATAAGTGTTACGTATAGTTCACCGTAACCCTATTGATTAAGCTTAGATATGTTCGATATTGTTCAGAGTGTTTGTGTATTCAGAACAAATTTACAATAGGAGAGATTTAGTTCACACCAGCGAACGTCAAAATATCACCTAAAAACTGAATCGTTTCCAGCAGGTATTAGAACCAAACAGATACGTGTTTTTTTAACAAGTGATTTTTTCTCAAGCGAACTCGGCCCGTCTTTGTCTTCGTACGTTGTGATTGAACTACGTGCCGGGTGCAAACACTTTAAACAACTGGTTACCACAAAGGTATGCAGGAAGTATGTGGGGCAATACATTGCGAGGCAGCGAACACTATAGAGGGAGGCCAACACAAGGACACACGACAACCAATCACAGTGCCGTGAGATGAACATTACATAGTAATGAAACCTAAGAGAAAGGGTCCAGTCAATCAGTGACCTGTAAGCGGACCTTGTAGGACCGAAACACCAATCACTGTGGCCAGTTCACGTATTTAGGACATAAATCGTAGAGTATTTTGAAACAGGACTAAGAGAAAAGGCCCAGGCAATGAGTAGGCTGTAAGCGGATATAGGTCCACTAACACCAATCACTGTGACCGGTACATATGTCTCGGACTTTACTTATGAAATCCCACATTTTATTCCACATTTTTTTGCAAAAATTATACCTGTTTCCAATCAGATTTGCGTGTAGCGTCGATTAACTTGCGTCCTGTTGATTGTTTTGACGGCAAGCTGTGACGTCATCAATTGCAATAGAGTTCTTGTGTTGACTTTTATTATACCTCCTGACAGTGAAAACTGATAAGTGCGGGCAGTTTAAACTACGTTCAGATCACCCATTTGGCGATTCAAAGCCAATAATGATTATATTCTGTCAGCCAATCCACTATCGCCGCAAGACTGCCATTTTGTGCGAAAAGCTGTATTCTTGAAACTTGAAAACTATCGGTAATATTGTTAAGCGGCTTTATATACAGCATAATCTTATATAGATTTAGAGCTCATAAGATTTCGGTGAGTGTGGTCTGCATAATTTGCATAAGTAATGATTTGTGCAATTGGCAATATCTTAAAAATGACTGAACCAAATTTGATGTTACTGTGCAGGCATTCAAACTCTTTTACGATCTTTCTATTTTAAGAGTTTGGTAGGCATGGCTTACAAATTATAAGCTCATTTGCATATTTGTTGATTTATTTCCTATTGAATCGTAAATCACAATTAAATGCATCGAATTTCACCAGATCTCTAAGATGTGTTGGTCGTATGTAAGTCAAGTAATGCTGAAAGTTTGATGAGAGTAACATACTGATTGTTTGCTCATTTACACATGTCGATACTGAACATACTGATTTTGACCAAAATTCTGCTAGTCTTTGATCATACTGAGCTCTTTATATTCTGTAACTTTGATAATCACGATGCCCTGATTATTTATCTATTTGCATATTTAATTAATCTATCTTATTAGGTCATACATATATCATTACTGAATGCACTGATGTTGACCAAACATATCTTTGGCATTGATCATGCTCATGTCTACCAATGCGACAAGTTTCAAGAGCATGATATTCTGGTTATTAATTGGTTTTCATATTAATTGAAGTGCTTCAATTAGGCCATTACATATATCAAAGCTGAATGCAGTTAAATTTTATGAGACCTTTTGAAGTACATTGCTTCATGGATGTACAAAAATGTACATCCATGGTTGCTTATACTTACATTTACTTGCTGACAGTTTGGTAAATATTATATGTTATTAATGGCTTCTTTGCATACTTATTAAAGTAAGACCGTACTATGGATATAGAGCATGCATAAGCTAGTGCCTGGACATGCCTAGACAGACTTCAGCCATTTGTTAAGCATATACCTTGATGTATTAGGCTGTATCGTGACTCAGACCGGATCGGGTCGGGATTTCCTGTCTGCCTAATTGCCTTCAGTGACTGAAACTGACTCACAAGTTTTGTGTTGTATTAAAGCACCTCTTTAGATCTATGTAACTGTATACTAATTTCTTGACAATGCCTCATAAATGTGCAGTAGAGTCAGAGTAATTGTTTTCCTGTTCATTACACAGACATAGGTTTTCCAACCTATTTATTATTAAATTTTTTGGTTTAGATCTGTTGAATGTGTCAGTTTAAAAGATACTTGTAACTCGTCACCCTATGAGAAAATGTGCAAAAATTAAATGGATGATGAAACAGGCATAATTCGCTTGCTTGCAAGAAGTATTCATAGTCATCTTAAATATCAATGATATGTAGTGATATACGATATACATCTTTGTATTGAAATGCAAATTTTGGTGTTTGAGTACGTAGCCACCTCTACATAGACTGAACGGACCTTGTCAAGTATGCTACAACGGAAGTACCTAGCGGACTATACCATTATTTTTAGGGGTGCCCAAAAGGCGTCAGGGCCTGAATTTAGCCGTTAGACACCACTTTTGCCAAATTTAACTATGTGCAAGTTCAATAAGTCATTAATTTTGTCTTCAGAACACTCTGAACTAAGTTCAACAATGTACTAGTTAAAGAAATCCTGCATGGGAACAGGTTATTTTTGGTCGTTAAAACTTTCTTGTGTTCATGCATATTGTACAGGTGCTGTAAGAGAATGTGTGAAGGAAGGTGTGAATAGGTATAATCCACGGCAAAAAGGAATTCTGCTGGACTACAAAAGTTTTTTGTAGAATGTGTGAAGTGGAGTGCCAATGGCAAAAGACTGTACAGGACAATAAAATTTGCATGGAGTGAATATGTCTTTCACATCTTCAGAAATGGCACAATTTCTCAAAAGATGGTCACTGGTCTCTTGGCCTTCAGAGCCAGTGGTATTCTTGCAGTAATTGGATAGAAACAAACTGTCCTATGACTTATTTTTCAATCCTCTAAAAAGTGATATACCATTAAAACAACTACTGCCACAAGCGCACTTTGTCTACTGCTAGTCCCCTTCCATACGTATGCGTATTCAGTCCCTCATAACCATCGACCACCCCGAAAAATAGTGGTACACTCTGCCGGGTACTTCCGTGGCAGCACACTTGACAAGGTCCGACTGAACAGATACTGTACATATGATTTATGTGTCATATTATAGGTAAATCGAGGCCTGGTTATTTTAGGCTTTCAAAGGGCCAGACTTCCTCAGTTACATGTCGGTTTTTCGGCTATCAGCCTTGTCGAAATCCTGAAGTGAAACCTAGGTTCACATGATTTTGAAAATCCAAGTTCTGCTCTAGTAGATGTCAGACAATACTGTCAAGGGAGATCGAGTGAAGTTTTCTCACGAGAGATTTGCAAACTAGTCAGGTTGTTCTACAGACATATGTGGCATATCTGGCAAAACCTGTGCTGGACCACAAATCAGGATGATGACAATATATTACTGGTGCACTCTGTTCCTGTTACATGGATATCTCATTGCTTCAAACTCGGAACCAATATGCAAAGTGTACAATACCACCTACGTTGACTGCACTCGAAGAGCTCTGCTCAACATACCACAGAAAATACCATCGTACACGACGTACTTGGACCTTGACAGCAACATCATTGTATCTCTGCCACCAAACGGATTTGTGAGTTTGAAAAAGCTGCGAAATCTATTCATTTCACACAATTACATTGTCAGTGTTGATTCAAAATCACTACAAGGGCTGAAAAGTCTGCAACATTTGGATCTCAGTAGAAATGAAATTGTTAAAGCCTTAAACCCATTCAAGGATTTGTCAAAACTAGAAGTACTTGATTTATCTTTCAACAAACTGACTACTTTACCCGATGGACAATTCTCATCACTTAAAAATTTAAAAGAGCTGTTCCTTCGTGGCAATTACTTGTCGGTTTTATCTGCTGATACCTTTCATAAATTAGACAGTCTTAACAACCTTGACATCAGTTCTGCTGGCATATCGGTCTTGCCCGATGAAATATTTGAAAGTCTTACTCACTTAAAATTTCTAAATCTCAGTTTGAATGGAATGACATGCTTTCCACACAAAGCATTGCAAGTACTCAGCAACATAGAAATAATATATTTTGATGGCAATGAAATTAGCAAAAACTGCAGAGACATACATCTTGAAAATTTCAAAAATCTACAACTGCTGTCATTGGATTTGTGTTTTATGAAAGATGAAATCATACCAAACTTCATCTTTTGCAATAAGGAGCCGCAGAAGAGTAACTTTGCGAGAACCAGAAATGCCCAATTTCGTAAAAAAGAAATTGATTGTGCGAAGAATGAATCAAATATTGCAATATCACTCAGCAATAACATCATCAATGCAGATTCCCTGGAAAGACTTTTATATCGATTAAGATACACCAAAATCACAGCACTCGACTTGAATGGTCTACAACTGACAAAAATGACCAACAGTACACTGAGGGGTTTGAAAGACACTAAAGTGCGCATTCTTCGACTAGAACAAAATCGGAACATCTCTCTACCCTCTGGAGTTTTTCATTGGCTGTCACACTTGGAGGAATTGAGCATTGAAGGTGATTTTGTACAGGAGATATCCCCCGCAACCTTCATTGCTTTGATTCGTTTGAAGATCTTGAGGATTTCCTTCATCAACCTGTGTTCTATTCCTACAGGAGCCTTTGCTCCTCTAAGGAATCTCGAGAGACTTCGACTGGACAACAATTGCTTAAAATATTTCAATTTTTTACTACTTAATATGGGAAGATTGTTGACACTAACTTATCTCGATCTGTCTTATAATGACTTTCAGTATATTCCTCCAAATATTTCTGCTTATTTACCCTCTCTGACATACTTAAATTGTGCTAAGAACGATTTGTTTGAAGTTCATCCAGACTCTTTCTATTCCCTATCACAACTCAAAATTTTGAATATATCTAAAAACTCTATCACCTCCTTGCCTGATGAAGTACTTTCATTGCCTTCTCTTCAGATCCTTGACATAACTGACAATCTATTTAGTGGCTTTGGGTCATTTTACTCAGGTCCTACACATCCCTTCATGCATGCAAAAAACTTGCGACAATTACACATGTCAGATCATTCTAGGTTGGATTTTTTACATATACAAGATATCGCAAAACTACAATATTTATCTGTTACGGATCTTGATAAAACATCATTTGCTAGGACGGATAAATTCACAGAAATGTTTAAAATTATTGATTTTTTAGCAGTTCATACACTGTGTCTTTCCAGAATGAGCATAGAGATTGAAGAAGAGCTATATTCAAGTCAGTTCTATTCCATACAAACGTTAAAACTCTTTGAAGTTACTTTTAGGACTTATTCTGCTGTTCAAATGTTTCTCAGCCTGTTCCCGAATGTGAAACACCTGACTCTTGATAAGATCACTGGATTCACTGATATTAATCAAATTCCACAGACTTATAAATTGGAGCATCTACTATTACGTCGTACTCAAATTGCATCTTTTGATACAGATTTACTGCTAGTTGAGAAAAATCTGATTGAAGTAATCATCGATTCAGAAAGTTTTAACTGTTTGCACTGCAACATGAAAAAAATGTTAGACTGGATGGAAAATGATAAAATTGCTACACTTAGTTTATCAGATCCAATATGCGACATTCCAAATCATTTGTCCATATACAGCTTACATTATGGGTTGGAGTGCAATCAAGCGTCTCTGATATCTGTATCAATTATTTGTGTTTCTGTATTTCTAACAGTTTGTATTTTACTTGCTGTTCGCTTTCGATGGCATTTACGTTATGTGATATTTCTTGGAAAACTGAGGTTAGGAGGGTACAAGCTTCATAGCAACGATGATGATCAGCTGTTGAATAAAAAATACGATGCATTTGTTTGTTATAATGAACATGACAGAAAATGGGTGTGGCAACAGTTAGTCCCCAATTTAGAAAACATTGATCCACCAAATTTTAAACTGTGTCTTCATGAACGTGACTTTATGCCAGGTACTGACATTTTCGACAACATTTTGGATAGCATTGATAACAGTTATAAAACCATGTTGGTACTGTCACCTCACTTTGCTGAGAGTGAATGGTGTTATTTTGAAATGAGAATGGCACAAAATTGTCTCTTTGATGAGAAGCGAGATGTTCTCCTTCTTGTTATGTTGGAGGAAATCCCAGATGTTATTATGCCACGAGTTTTGCGGAAGATATTACTTACGAAGAAATGCATCATATGGAAGGAAAATGAAGCAGAAAGAAGACTTTTCTGGAAGAATTTAAAATCGGACCTTATGTCAGAAAATAGAGTAAACAGGGTCGTTGATGTTTGACGAATCTTTCCCATATAAGGGGAAAATTGCCGATCTTTATGAGGCACAAGTTTGTATCACCAGTGCATTATATCCAACGGTCTCTTTCGACTGACACACGGTGATACAAATTTAATGTAATCCGTGACATTGGGTCAAAGAAAATGTGTTTGCTTAATGTTGTAATATAGTTACATTGTAGTTGTGGTGAAATTTTGTCTATGTATCTGTTGACTTTGATTTTGATATCTAGACCATTGATTTGTGATCACCGTGCTTAGCAAGATTACTTATACAGATAGTTTGCAACTTCAGACTGCATTTTCATTCACCATGTTCATGAAGGGCAAGTATTATTAAAGCTGCAAGCAGCTTTACAGGGCCCAAGCACTTGTACAAATTGGCCAAATAAACATGAGTGATAATTATAATCCTCAAGTGCCAAAGATAATCATCAAACATAAATACTAAGGGAATAACACTTTTTGTCATTGATTTACACCATATTTGTTAAAGCAGGGCCAAAGGTCGGCCTGGTCATGTGATGTTTTTTTAAAAAAACCTTTGCTTCCATAATTATCCCTATGTACCAAAAATCGGACCACTAACTCCATTGGCAAGCCAAGAATTAGATATGCACATGATAAATGAGGTACAGGATGTGGCGCCATAAGGTCCCCATCCTACCAAATATTAAAGATGTAGCACTTTTGGTTACTGGTTTATAGGCAAATAAGTATATTTGAGGTCAAAGGGCACCATGGTCGTGCGACATTGTGTCAAAAATTATATTTCCTTGTGTACCGAATATTAGACCTCTAACTCCATTGGTTAGTCGGGAATTAGATGTGTGCATAATTAATGAGCTACAGGATGTGACAACATGAGGTCCCTCATCCTACGTGACATGAGTCCTTAGGACATCTGGTTACTGATTTATATGACTTTTTGTGAAATCAAGGTCAAGGGTCGTTCAAGGTCATCCAAAAATTGTCAAAAAAGGTTTTGTCTCATGGTGACTCATAAGCAACAGGAATGAAACCTGTATCCCCTGAAGTTGCTGAGATACATTGTCTGTGCATATTAAATAAGTTATGCAAAAACCTCAATTTAATCACTTTAAAAAGTTCTTCTCGAAAACGACAGGGTCAGTGACCGTATGGTTTGTAGCATCATGGTACTATGGTCTATACAGTTTGCGAAAAGAATTTTGATGGTCAAGTGTTATGCAAATTAGATTGAATTCAAAATTTGAACGCAAGATGCCTATCAGATCACATAACCAATAACAATTTAAAGGGTCAGGTGCACAAGTTCTAATTAGGTTAAGTAAGCCCTGCAATACTGCAGCGTGCGTTCCCACCAGCACCCAACCAGTTACCTGGCTTGCCAGAATAAGTTGGGAAAGATAGTTTGATAAATGAACACTTCTCATGCAAGAAAACCTTATCATGTTGATTTGTTTCTGAAACAAATTAGTTGAGGGTGTAATACTGGCTGGAACACTTTGCTATAGATAACAAAGACTTTATGCAAATGAAAATATGGCCAAAAATCATGTGACCCATCAGACTGGACTTTGCAAATTAAAATGGGACTAAATGTAATGTACATTAAAAGTGTGGCATCATTTAGCTTCTTTTCCCCCATATGAAGGATGTAACACTTTTACTGATTTATAGACATATCTGTGAAAATGAGGTCAACGGTCGTCCTGATAACATGATATTTTTTCAATAGTTTGCTCCAACTGTTATCCTTGTCTATCGAAAACCAGACCTTTAGCTCTATTGGCAAGCTCAGAATTAGATACGTGCAAAATTAATGAAGTACAGGATGTGGTACCATCAGGTCCCCAATCCTCCCATAGTCCTGCCGTATAGGCCTTTTAGTGAAATCGAGGCCATTCGAGGTCATCAAAAGTTGTAAAGTTACTGTTCTTACAATTTTATCATCTGAATAGTCGGCAAACGTTCAAAGAACAACTCATTTTTCAACTGTAAGGCAGAAAACATTATTTACTGCAGAAAATCAACACTGAAAATGTCATTTGAAATTTCCAATTTTGATGTGTTCAGTCCCTTAGTTCCTTCTCATGGAAACTACACAAAATCTTTGAACCAAATCTCAATTTTTCTGACACTCTTAATACTTTTAGGTTGCATTATACCTCAGTTATGCACTTTGTGAACATATTTTTAGCTCAGTTAGGTATTTGATATTAACTTGAACTTTAACAATCTAGAAACACATTTTCCAATCTGAATTTTAGTATAAATTTCCATGTTTTCATAATTAAATGTTGCTGACAAATATTTTGCAAAATATGTATAGGAGGGGGTCATTTGCATAGAATAATGGCAAAGCAGAGCACTGGATGTACTATAAACACGATTGGAACTAATTTGGGATGATTGGATAGTGTTGTAGTGCCGGTTTAATCTCCAAATGTAGGCTCATCTGCTTTTCAATTTTAGTTATATACTTGTTTTATGAGTAGTTTGTAATATTGCAACATTCAGCTATAGGGCGCCTAACACTTTTGAGAAATTTGAACAATGGGAATATCCAATTCTCCCAAATAAGTTTCAATCGCGTTCTATGTATGACCTCCTGATGTTTGAACAATTGTTTGTCTTAGTTTTATGTACAAACCTAACTTTTAACATATTAACAGAAGGACAATGTAAATATATTAATCACAATTTTCTTTTCTCATCACAAGTTATGTTGATCTCACAATTAAACTAGGAAGCACAGCTCATTGAGGACATATCACGTCACACATTCATTCTTACTCTGTTCTGAGCAAGACTGTAAAATTTGGGCCAAACTATGTCAACATTGGCTATACTTTTGGCAAAATGAATTGTGTCATTACTGTCAGTTGGTCATTTTCATAGAACTTGCTTTTTCATTGAAGATTGACCCAAATGTACTTAGCATTGTTAGTTAAATGACGTTACGGTAGTTTATGTATCAGGCTAATTTTTATGATATTAAATGTATATCAATATTGGTACATATGTGAGGTTATTTTCTTCATCATAATTTGTATTGATTTTCTTGAAAATGATCTTTTCTAATAGGGGCTCCTTGATCGAGCAAATGTTTAAAATCTTGATTATACAATGAATTATGAGGGACATATTGTGCGTAAAGCTCCAGGAATGGGGCACAGAGCTTGACAACAATTACAGATACGCACTTACTAAGCATATCAAAGAACTGATTTTTTCTTTACTAGACATTGATAATCATGGAAATATACGACCTGTACAAAGGTTAATCCTGTTCATTTTATTATTTGATGCGACCTCACGGCTGAAATACAATATAATGCGGAGCAAAATATCATAAAATTGCAAAATATTCGGAATACAATTCAAAGTTATCTCTTTGGAGCGAAACAGAATGTTTTCATGTTTGTATGATTGCAGAAAGAAATCTGAGATGCAGTAAATATTTCAATAGACGTACCTTTTCATTTGACTCATTTTATTTTAAGCAAAGTTCTTCTACAATCACTCCTACTAAGTAATGGATCAGGTATGAACGGTGTATCCAAAAAACATGTGATCATCCTGGTAACTATTTCCTATACATTCAGTCTGTAACATTTTTCAGTGATGCATTTTTTACTGCTGGCGACACAATCATTATGCATAGCAAGTACGCCAACTTTATATTTTGCTACCATGAAGTTGCTTCCCTGTCGCAAGATCCCAGGAATGTACGAAAATCATAGTGAGATCGTCCGTGACCTGAATATTTTTCTCATCTTTGGTCAGTATTTACACTGCATTCAGGCTGTTTCAGAAGTATATCTTTGTACCTGTAAAAATCCCGGAACTTGCTTTTCGTAAAAAGGTTTAAAGTAAATGAGAACAAATGAGTCGAAGTCATTTAATATTTATAGTAGTTTAACTTATATACAGTAAAACCTGTATGAACCGAACCGTTCAGGGACCGAGGAAATCGTTTGGTTTGGAGAAGAGTTTGATTTATAGACGTCCTTTTAATATAGAGTTCTATTTGAATGGGACCGGGAAAAGGGTTCAGTTTAGACAGGATTCCAGTTTAGACAGGGTTAGATTTAGACAGGTTTCACTGTACATGGACATTTGTCTTGCATGTAGCAATTACAGCGCAGTAAATTTTGAAGAAAATCTGTCTTATGAGACTAATAAAATGTGCCCGATGCTGCATTTGAACTATGTCCAATATTGAAATATTTATTCTGTATTGGAATGTCTAGCTTGTCTTACGCGATCCTCCTATATCATATTCAGTTTTTGTTTTTCAATTATTTAATGCAAAAATTTCAGACTTTTAAAACTATGAAATCCTGAAACCACTTGTCCAGTCATATATATTTCCTAGGTAGCATTACCGTGTTATCTGTCAAACTTTCTTTTACTGAAAATGTAATGAAATTACGTTACGATTACACAAGACTTTAACGACATTACTAATAACGCGATTGAAACTAATTTGGGATAATTGGTCTTCATATTTTTCAAATTTCTCAAAAACTTTAGGTGCGCTTTAGCTGAATTTTGCAATATTACAAATTACTAACACAAGCAAGTGTATACCTTATAAAAGAAAAGCAGATGAGCTTGTATTTGCAGATTAAACAGACACTACTTCACCATCCGATCATCCAAAATTAGTCCCGATCGTGTTTAATGCACTTTAAACTGAAAACGTTGACGCAAAAGCCACACTTAAAACAAATTCTCCCCAGTTTTTGGTAATGTACACTGCTGTTTACATCTGAAGTAATCACCATTTGCGTGTATTTAATTGAAGAATTTGTCCTTGATGCCCAGTGACATCAAACCCTATATAACTTCGAATCTATAGTTGCGATATAGCTGTGAAAAATTGAGAATGGTGATGCGGGCAAGGTAGTCATGCTTAGCAAAGACAACACCACTCTTCTTGCTAAACACTCTCATTGGCAATATCATAGCATTCTGCTGTGGTTTGACTGATTGGCCTAAATATGTCAGTCGTAAGTTTTGTTCGTCTTCCAAAGTAAAATGTTGTCGAGAGCTTAGATTTACCGTAGAGGATGTCGGCTTTTTTTAACAAGTTATAATAGCAAGCTACCTGGCAGCCGATATAGCCTGCTGTTAGTTTTTCCCGAAAACAATAAAAGTCAAATCACTGCATGGCAAACCAAAATTTAATTCAAGGAAAACTGACTTGACAGGAGAAAATCACATTCAATTTTCCTTTGATGCAGATGTATAAAATCGTGAGTCATGCCATTGTATTTAAAAAATAAGCCACCTGGAAATACGCATTCACTTATGTAGAGTATGAAGACAACTGATCGTGGTATTCACTTATAGCATAATTAACGTTGCATTGAAGAAAAACACAATATTTTAATTTTGAACCAAAATGAAAAGAAAGTTTTAGTGATCCTAACATAAAATGTGTACGTCTGAAATGCTAAATATTGAACTTTGAATAAAAATACGGTAAATGTCAATCGGGTTCAAACTCAAAACATACGGCACTTAGTCACCCATGAGAAGCCACATACAAAACCGCCCGACGATTTCCTTTCTGTAAAAGTGGTTCAGCTAAGTTGTTACAATTGTTTGACTGCGACCCCTCCGTAGGCTGTAAAGTTCATGAAGCACTCGCGCTCATACACTCACTGTCACGCATCGCACACAAACTTTATCGCAGCAATGAACACATCGCTTAAACTGGGCTAAGGACAGCCTCGGGGAGAGTTGAAAGTAAGCTAGATCACAAGTTTGCAGCGGCCCAATAACCTTAGCTCTTTGAAAGGTTGGAAGTAAGCACGTTTGCAAGGTGGCACAGACCCAGAACAACGCCCCTTTATGACAGGTTAGAAGTAAGTATGTTCGCAAGTTGTCACAGATTCCAACCAACTTAGTTTTTTGAAGGTTGGCCGTTTGAATAATAGACGGTGTCTATGCTATGTCAAAACAAAGTTGAAACTGTTTGAAAATAAAGATAATGAATCAGACACCCTTTAAAATTATTTTTTAAGAGGGGGGGGGGGGTAATTGTCCGGGTGGTAAATATCTTGTGTGGTAAGCGTCCGGTGGTAAATAACCGGGGGTAAATGGTTGTGGCAAATGTCCGGGGACTAAAGTTCCGGGGGGTAACTGTCCTGTTACCCCATTTTAAGCCTTGTTCTCAATGACTCATTATACTGTTGATTGTATTTATGTTATAAGCGCGTAAAAGTGTGTAATTGATCAGATGCATAAAAAATGAACATGTCAATGTATGTGGTTCGAACGTTATTTCGATGCACAAAATCTGACAACAGGTACATTTGCTAATGCAGGGAAAGACCTGAGCACTATGTATCCAAAAATTTGATTTCGGCAGACGTGATGGGTTTCTCATTCATCACAGCACATTACAGGAAAACATTAACATATTCACTGAATTGAACCACATCGCGATTCTGATTTTTGAAATATATTTGTAAATACTACTTTACATCTCTGTGCACTTCAGAAGTTTCTCACATTTTTCATGCGGCTATATGAATGATCTTTTAACATGTTAACCCTTTTCGCCACAACAGTTGATGGGATCGTGGCGCATCAGCGCAATACTTAGAGTGGCGTCATTGACAACTCATAGATCATGTAACTACCAAGTGATGGTATTTACAAATCATACGACTTAGTGGCCTGTTTTATATGTTCGAGGATGAAATTCTGCCGAAAGAAACACTGCCCGGCTAACGGGATGATCAGTAGGCCCCCTATAGGTAGGCTGATGACCATCCTGCAGCTTTATGACAATGATAAAGATATGTTACATCTACTGGCGATCCCACCATAAAGTCGAATGAAATGAGCAAAATGAGACATTTTCGGATACAATTCAACATGAAAATCTGAACTTTAGAAGGAACGTTTTCAGTTATTTCGCCGTTAAAAAGAGAACCAAATGCCACCTCGGTAGCGACCAGAGTAGGCCGGTCCCCAGTCGGTTGGCTTTTCTCTGCAGCTGAGTTAATGGCTGGCCAAGCGTGGGCCAAGGCGTTCACTCCACGATCTTCGCAACAGCCTACCATTTATAGCGCTGATGTTTAGTCCTTCAATTTGTTGTATGTTTTGATGCGTATATGCCCACAGACTTGGACAAAGTCGAGGACCAGAGTTAGACAAGTAATACCTTTGTAGTGAAACGACAATACTCGGTGTATACGTCTCAAAGGCGTATGATAACGAACAAAGCTGCATGCCGTGAGTAATTAAAGAAGCATTCTCTTTTGTCGTACAAGTTTGTTAATATTCTATTTCCATACTAACTGTCAATATTTGATCCTGCAAGTATGTCCGCAGACATCAATGTCAATGAAAGGGCATGGTTTCAAGTATCTGTGGGTCCATAGCTGTGGTGTTTTCGGAGGGGATTCTTCCTTTTACGGGCTGGTTGTGACTTTTAATTTATGAACCCCGCCACCGTTAATAACGTAAAAGTCAAAGCCAGCCCGTAAAAGGCAGAAATCCCGTCCCAAAACACCACAGCTATGGACCCACAGCTAGTTTTCAAGGCAGGATCCTCATACTCAATGTTATGACCGTTTGCCATTTAGAGCTTATCCTTTCATAATTTTAATATCATTAAGATTGATGTTATCCTAGGAAGCCAACAAGAAGCAAAGCGTTCACCACACACAGTAGTTTCCAGATATGATTTCAGTCCCTTGTCCAGTGTATGTGATAATGTGCTTCTTGATCTTTCTCGTGAGCTCTAGGGAAAAAAGAAAGATATGAAAATAGTAGGAAGCCCAATGAGACTGTTTATTAAACACTTTTTCGACACCAGCTGTCGAGATGTTTTCTTTCGACATATTTTACATTTCATGTAAACAAAACTTACCAGACAAAATGTACACAATTATAATACACGTTCTGGCAATAACTCAGTTTTTATCCCAGGAGGAGCTAAATTATTTCAAACAAGTTTTCAGTACTCAGCTTCGCAGTTATGGAATTGCCTTCCACGTAGTATAAGGAATATTGATTCCAATTACAATTTTAAAAAAAAGTTAAAACGTCATTTGCAAGATTCTTATGTCGAACGTGTCAGGAGAGATTTCATTTAATCTTTGGTGTGATTTGCAGAGCGTTTTAGTCCGTTTAACTTATTTTTGGAAGTGCTTGTTTTACTCTCTGTTGTCGGATTTCTTACTTTGTACTTTTTCCATTTTTTTGTTAGTCTTTTGTTAATATGGACCACAGTGGAAATAAGTCTTTCGACTTTTCTGTGTAATCCATGCACAATTTTGTTCATTTTGTGGTGTTTTATGTATCATTTTGTGCAAATAAATAAATAAAAATAAAAAAAAAAAAATAAAAAAATAAAAAAATAAAAACTACCATAATTTGTGTACAATGGCAAAAAAGGGATAACAGCTAATTTATTTTAAGGTTTATTCCAAATTGTTATCACTCGAGTCATTCTCCAGTATGACAGTCAAACACGATTTGTGTGTTAACCGCACCCTGCATGCATACAGATAATCCTGTTTGTTTTGAAATTATGCAAAACCAAAACCAACCTCTGCTGTCTGATAAAAACTGTTTGACAGCTATCAGACGCATATAAATCTATGAGAAATATACACAACTACCCAGTCTAATTAACTTTTCGTCAGTTTTTTTTTAAATATTTGGACTCACTGTGTCGTACTTCCTAAAGGCAGGACAAATATTCAGACTCATTAATGAACTAAATAAACACGCAAAATCTGGTGTGTCCAGCTTAGAGCCTTTTACTAACAAATTGTCAAATGTTCAACCTAAAACAATGCAATCGGTGCTACTCTTTGAAATTGCATGACATAAAAAAAGCATAAAGGGACACAAGTGATAGAAATAGAGTAAATACAAGATACGCGTTCTCGTAATTAATTAATTGCAATTAAGTCATTCAGCCAATTTCTATCGTGTACCTTGTCGCAAAGAATCTAAAACGGTGACTTGGCTTTGTTACAATATCACTGGTATGCGTTACCCTGTGCAAGGCCAAACAGACCATCGAAGACATTGTACCGGTGATATGCATGTTCCACTCCAAGACTTGGAAAGATATTCATCATACACACTGGTGATTTTAGTCAAACATCAGCTATCCTGCTAATGTCTGACCTTAGATCCAATCTTAAATTCGTCTAGAAGAGGTTTCTTCCTGCTTTATTTCCACCTGTGGCATGACAGCATCTGGAGTTCCTCCCTCAAACTACACAAGAATGACTCTATAGCATTTTCCCTCAAGGAAATAACTTTCTTATGTGTTCTGAGTGATTAATGGTTTCATGATATTTTGATCTTAGTATCAGATATATATTTTGCTTCACGTTGTATCATATAAGTAGACAAAGTGGTCATCTATAGATGTTGTCAATCCCTTTGACCCCACCGAGAATGTGTCCCCCATTAATTATTCTTACTATTTAAGACTCTTCAGCATGGATGGATATAGCGTATGTGGTGTGACATATACATGTACCGGATGTACACAACAACGCTCATACATGGGTAATGTATGTAAGCACATCTTAAAACAACAAGGCGGTTACATGAAATTGACGAATTGACGATGATACAAGCAATCTGCGTGGCCCAAAATCCAGCCAACTAACAACACTCAATACTGATAGTCTTAAGCTTACAGCTTATAAGGTATAAGGCTGTGATACATTCACAAATCCACCAAGATGATCCTACTGTTTGATTCTGAGAAATTCAATGTAAATTATAATAAAGAAAAGAGGACACACATGTTCATAATATTGTGCATTTAATCTGATAAAACGTACAGAAAAGCTTCTTCAATTGATAAGAATTCATTATTAGGTTCTTACATGACCCTTTTTCTTTTCCCAAAGGGTTAATACTCTGTGCAGTTTTACAATTTCTATGTGCGAATATCACTTCTTATTTCCAAATATATTGGTAAGCTACATTTACTCTTTGAAAAATATAAAAATAAAATTGAAATTCAACCACAAAAATGTGTTTCTATATTAGTACAAGTAGAGTCTATGATAATATACCGTACTTGCTAAAATCTCATCAGCCAAAACTTTAACACTGATTTAATACACAACTCTACGAGTATTGTATACAACTAGCCTAAGATTATGGAGCACTCTAAAACTAGTAAAATGAATGGAATTAACTGGGTATTAAATGACATTTTATTTAGGTAGTCGCATAGAAGTTAAGAACACTGGCATGCACTTTTATCTTTATGGGATTGAATAATATGTTCGATCAAATATTCTGTTCCAAGTACTGTGGCCATGCACTTACAACGCTTTTCTACTTGTGCTGTGGTATTTTCACACATTCGTTATCATAAAATAAATGTTGCATTAAAATTAAGTCAATATTCGTATGTCAATTAAACGTTAATGACCTAACTTATTACGGCAGAAAAATCCCAATTTGCTATATACTCATATTAATGCTCATATGAGGTGACATGGAAAGACTTTCACCATATGTAGGGAAGAACAGGTCAAACATCGGCAACCCTGTTGACTCTATTGCCTGACCTCAGGTTCAATTTCAAAAGCTCCAAGTCTCCTCCCTGCCCTATTTTCCACCCATGTGATGTACTTTTTCGTTAGTAAAATTTTACGCAAAACTCGTGGCATTACAGCGTTTGGAATTTCCTCCAACAATACAAGAATCAGAACATCTCGTTTCTCCTCAAAGAGACAACTCTGTGCCATTCTCATCTCAAAATAACACCATTCACTCTCAGCAAAGTGAGGTGACAGTACTAGCATGGTCTTGTGACTGTTCTCAATGCTATCCAAAATGTTTTCGAGAATGTCAGTATCTGGCATAAAGTCACGTTCATGAAGACACAGTTTAAAATTTGGCGGATTAATGTTTTCTAAATTAGGAACTAACTGCTGCCACACCCAATCTCTGTCATGTTCATTGTAACAAACAAATGCGTCATATTTCTTATCCACTGTCTGCTCATCATCGTCTTCTGGAAGCGTATAACATCCAAACCTTAGTCTCCCAAGGAAAATCACATAGCGAATATGCCATTGTATAGTGACATAGTGACGCAGCATTCTTGTCAGATTGGAAGGTTTTGCTGGTCTGAAGCCTTGTGCTATCAATGTAAGTCTAAGCTCTATTCAAGCTCTACACTAAAGTACAAATTTGACGCGTCTGACAGGTGGTGCAAAGGCGTGGCAAGTGGTTTATGACTGGGATCATCTGATCTTCTTATACTGGTGTACATCAGGAGCGCTTGATGGTTACTGGCGGAAGAATATGGAATGCTACAGTTTCTTATCATAGTTATATATGCACGTCCACTGAACATGTTTCACTTCCAGACTCGATAAATATTAATCTCAGCTATATCTGTCACAATCCCGTACTATTTGCAGCATACAACATGTAGTTTGATTACATGAGATACTCTCTCCTAAAACAGAACAAAGCAATTAATTATACTGTCATTTACCATTGTTTTCCAAAATCACGGGCATTTTGCTGCCTCAAGCAAAACATTTTTCAGTACCTAATTCACTTTGTAAAGGAATAATTTGAAAATTGCAATAGTACAGTTAAGAGGGCAAAATCACGGGTTCGGTCCCCCATCTTACACTAGTCTTACTTGCGAACCTCCAACTTTTGAAAGCCGTTTGTAAATGCAGGAGTGAAAATAACAGTAACGGGAAAAAGACATCCACGATAAGACCAGATCAGTGAAATCCAGATAGTCATTCATTGATGCTCTATAAACAAGGAACATGGTCCATTATGATGGAGACTTTAATATTTGTAACAAGGGCTCAGATCTGGATTAGCCTGTTATTTTCTTCGACATGTTCCCCCCCCCCACCCATTTTATGTATGTACTGATTATTTGCTACCATATTGTTTTTCTTTAAGCGTTTTAGTCCACCAGACTTTTTAGTCCCCGCACACATAGGGGGGGGGGGGCTTATGCATCAGACTCAATCCGTACATCCATCCATCCATCCATCCACGCAGATATCTAAGACATGGCTGAGCTAAACCTTTCAAACTTGGTACAAAGATAATACACTATGGCATACATATGCCCGTTCATTGTTTTGGGTGTGGCATGCATAATTGGTGCTAATTAGCATGATTGGTGATTTTTTAAAAAGAGTTCCGGTTTCAGAGAGACTGCGCCAGATTTGATGAAACTGTGATGATGTTGGTCACACATAGCTCTAATATTGCACAAATGCATATGGCAGAATTTGGTCAATTTATTGCTAATTTACATATTTCATGAATTTTCATAATTTTGGTGACATGTCAAGTTTAGCTCAAATTTGATGAAACTCAGTACAGATGCTTATATACTACAGCTGTAATAGTGAGCGAAGATATTAGGCAGTATTTTAGCAATTACTAATTTGCATGTTTAATCAATTTTTTGTAATTAGGGTGATATGTCAACTTTAAAACGATTGGTACTGTTGTTGAGCTTAGAGTCCTGAAATGGTGTACAAAGGCATTGAGCAATATGTCAATTTATTACTTATTTGCATACATGAACTTTACTAAACAGTGTGCTATGTCCAGAAATACTTCATCAAATTAGAAAAAACGCAGTACAGATTGATCTCTTAAGTACTTCTATAATGTGCACCGACTTAAGCAGTACTGTAACAGTGTCTTTCAGTTGATAATTGCCTATTCAATAAACTTTCATAATTACTGTGATGTCTTGGAATACTCCAGAAAATTTGATGAAACTTGCTACAGGTGTTGATCTTATAGTGTTGTAACAGCATACAAACATATATAGCAGTATCATGTCAGTTAATTGGCAATTTGCACATTTGCAATCAGGATAGGTCCAGAAATACTGCACCAAATTTGATGAAACTTGGTACATAAGTCAATCTCACAGTGCTGTAATAAATCGCAATGACAGCAAGCATTATCATTTCAATTAATTGCAAATTGCATATTTAGTACATTTTTGTGTTTAGGGTGATTGTTCAGAAACACTGCATCAAATTAGCAATATCCTGTCAAATATTGTGCTTCTGTATACTAAGGGAGGGCTCTGATTGATATTACAATTACTGTATTGTAATTAGATCACCCTCTTTATGGGGGAGACCCACATTCACAGACACTTTTCTTTAACCTGATTTTTCACCATTAAAATGAATCTTTAACCCGACATGTAGTATAAGGTAGCACGACAATTGAAGATAATAAAAATTGTAAGAATATTTCAAAACCTGTTTGCGTGTGTTTGTTTTGCTCAAAAAAATGTGTGTTTTTGAGTTTTTTCACTTAAAATAGTGTAAGTACGAGAGGGTGATGGCTATTGGTGAGCCGTTTACTGCAATCGATAGCAGGGTAAGGTGTGTAAAAAACCGTGTCTTGGATTTTTGATACTCCGCTTTGCTTTTGCACAATTAGCCTTGAAAGTGAGAAGTGGTGGATTCTGAATAAATTAACGGCTTTTGTCCACGTTTGTCACGATATCTTTTGTTTTTGTAACATTATCGGAATTCTGAGACACAATTTTATAGAGACAGTCACTAACTACAACCTGTGCAAAGATGAGGCTAATCCGTCAACGCAGCGCCAAGTTACACTCTCCAGAAGTTGCGATACATTGCCAAAAACGGAACGGAGTAAATCGCAGAAATGTGTATGCGACCCTTGGAGTCGCACAAAGTCTGCTTAAATTCCGGTTCGCTCACATTTTCGGTGGAAATTCCCAGCCCATAATGAAGTACAGGACTTTTTACACAATTGTCTGAATTTGTGGTATGAATGAAAGTATACATGACGTGAAAATTGGAAGAAAATGAACACTGAAACGGCCAGTTCGCGGCGTAAGCGTTAGGCTTTATTTA
>LD349807.1:23029-51114 GCA_001465055.1 Ptychodera flava | reverse complement strand
GTGTGGGGAAAGCTTATGGCGAGACGCAGCCGGACCTATGGTGTTACAAAGTTGATGAGCAATGTCTGCTATCTCTGGCGAGGCATTCGATCCCATGCTGCAGCCGCAGGTTTGGCGGAAATATTGCTTGTTAAATTCAAAACTGTTGTGTTTTAGAACTAGTGAAAGCATTTCTATTAAGTCTTCCGTGGGTGGTTTTTTGATGCCGTAATTTGTTTGAAGCGAGGTTTGTGAGTTTAATGTTTCACTGACTAGCCGAATCGCTTCGTCGTGAATTGTGTTTGTGTTCATCGACACCATGTCGAGTGTTACAAGAAATACATGTTGGGGGAAATTTGTTTTTTCTATTTCTTGTATGAAGTTTGTTGTGTCTTTTATATTTGACAGTTGTTGCTGGACCAGTGGTTTTACGAAGTAATCCAGGAATTCTGAAATTCTGTTAGTGGGACTGGAGCAGCCACTAAATATTGGTCTCCCTGCAAACGTTGAGTTTTCAGGCGGCGGTTTGTGAATTTTAGGCAATAAGTACCAATGCGGGGTACGGATTTTTATGTTTTTTTGATCGAGATACTTATAAGTATCATGGTCGATGTGTTTGTTCTCGTACATTTTGTTTAATAGTTCGTGTACTTTGTTTACTGTTTGTTCTGTGTCGTCACTGTCTAGTTGTGTATAATACTGAGTGTTGCGTAATTGTCTTTAATTTTTGCATTCGTGTATGTAATCTTTTGTGTCGACAATGACGATGCCTTGACCCTTGTCGAAGGGTATTAAAATTTTCACATTTTATTTTTGCAGAGAAAAAAAAATTACCAAAAAAAAAAATTTTTCCTACCTACCTAACCTATTTCTGAAGAGCATGTTACAGGAAACACACAATTTTTTTTTTTTGGCCTTACCGTCAGAGTGAACCTTCTCATGCTGTGAGCTGGAACTTCTCAAAACCCGATGCCTGGTCATCCCACTTGGTAACAAAGGGTCGTAACACACGTCAGCACCGCCATTGTTTACTGAGACTTCGTCTTCCACCACTTGATCAGCATGAAATCGCTTTTTGTTGCATGACGCACACAAATCCAAGTCACCTTGGCACAGAGTAACACCCTGAGATGTACCACAATCTTTACACAGCACCATTGTGGTTGCAGACGCAAAATAATCGAGAAAACATACAAGATTGCAGGAGCGAACTGAGCATGTACACGCTCACGCTTCCTTAATAAAATATATATATATATATATATATATATATATATATATATATATATAAAGCAAAACAAAACAAATAACTACAAAGTAATCATATCTGTTACTTAAGTAACATATTCTTACTTTGTACTTGAAGGAATTTATGGTATTATACACACACACACACACACACACACATATACGGTATATATATATATATATATATATATATATATATATATATATATATATATATATATATATATATATGTATGTATGTATGTATATATGTATATATATATATATATATATATATATATATATAATTTTATAATTTGTGTTATTATACATATACCATCGAGAACGACAGAATTTAGCGTTCGCTAAAAAAGCCGTACGGAACGACCGTTCCGTAACACGTACGGTTTCAAGGCGCCCCATTCCCTGCGCCTGTATCTGCACGTTCACTGTAGAACGGTTTTAAGGTGAAGTACTACGAATTACGTCAAAATTAAGTTGTGGTGTCATTTTCTTGAAACTTTGCACAAATATCCTTGGAAGTTGTGCAAGTGCAAAAATGAAATAAAAAATGGGGGTCACCACGCTCGTTTCCATGGAAACGGACGTTAAAATGGCGCCCTTAGAAATAAATAAAAATGATATAATTCACTTAAACTAAAAAAAGCAATTATAAAAAGCTTAGCAAATGAGTTAATTTTTATAAATACCAAGACTTAAGATCCATATCTATCGAATGTATAGTTTTCATGATGTTTGTAAAGAAATTTTAATATAAGTATCGATTACAAAATGACGATATCGAAATTATATCACTACATAATTTTCGAACTTTCTTCCTGTCGCTTTGAATGGTGACATTTTGACCAAACTTGGCAAATAAACTCCTGACATAATACCATTTAGTTTACATCTTTAATAAAAGGGTGTCACCACGTTACTTTTTACAATATCTCCAAGTGAATGGGTAATTTGCGCCATATAAATGGGAGAGAAATGTTAATTTTTAGCTCATATTTAATAAAAACCAGCTTCCTAGGGGGTCAAAATATGACAAGGTTATAGGTCACATGTATTTCTAAGACACTGGGTCAAAAAATTAGGTAAAAGCGCAATTTCAACAATGACAGGTGATGTTAAATACATACGCTACAAAATAACCCATTTGCGGCAGGCTGGAGTTAAATCTGCGCAGAAACGTTCTAAAGCGTGTGCGCGTCCG
Organism: Ptychodera flava; assembly: GCA_001465055.1. NCBI lineage: Eukaryota > Metazoa > Hemichordata > Enteropneusta > Ptychoderidae > Ptychodera > Ptychodera flava. Next base: position 48,686 of record LD349807.1, on the reverse strand, counting down.
AATTCGTCGTCCTTCACCTTAAGGGACCCATTGGACGAGTGCCAGAACAAGTCTCGCGCGCGCTCTGTACATCCGTGTGTAGTGCACAGGCTCCTGCCGAAGCGCGTCCGAGATAGCTTTCCACACTGGCGCGATAAAATCGGAAGGAAAATTGTTGACATTGCACGAAAACGGTCACTACTCTGACATTTTGATGCCCAAGTCACGAATGTAAGATGTATAATAATAAGGCACAGTCCCTCGTGGGCTATTCAGCTCTGGGACTATTCGCCCCATAGACGAGTGTACATAAGCGTTTCTCGCTTATGTACACTCGTCTATGGGGCGAATAGTCTCAGAGCTGAATAGCCCATGAGGGACTATGAATAAGGTTATCATGAAAATACCGCAAAGGATGCACTCGTACTGGTGGGACATTGGCGCCACGCATTGCCCTCCGCTTCGCGTCAGGTTATACGCTGCGCCAACGTCCTCCTGCATCCTTTGCGGTATTTTCGTAATAACCTCATATTATTTAATATATACATGTATATTATATATATATATATATATATATATATATATATATATATATATATATATATATATATATATAATTATTGTTATTATTATATATATAAATATATACATGAAACTTAAGTTACAGATATGACTGTACTTGAATTAATTTGTGTCATTATTTTTATACATTATATATATATATATATATATATATATATATATATATATGTGTGTGTGTGTGTGTGTGTGTCTGTCTGTCTGTCTGTCTGTCTGTCTGTCTGTCTGTCTGTCTTCTGTCTTCTGTCTGTCTGTCTGTGTCTGTGTCTGTGTGTCTGTGTCTGTGTCTATTTTTTTCATCCAAAAAAGTCGATAAGACATGAATTTGTTCTAGGTGCAACAATGTAAACAGTTCATATCATAAATACTTATTTATCCGCACCAATAAGGTGGTTGCAAAACCAAATTTATTCTGAGTAAAGTTATGTAAAATGTACCACACTTAGTATGGGTACTGTAAGCTAATATCTTTTCACATAAATATCCCCGACCATAAAATTAGCTAAACTTACTTAAAAGTAACTTTTGGTATACATGTTCATCTCCAAGATTTGGAGAGAGTAGCACCATAGACAGAGGAAAATTATTCAATCAGCAGCAACTCTGTTGACCCTATTGTCTGACCTCAGGTCCAATTTCAAATTCTCCCAGAAAATTCTCATACCTGCTTCATTCTCCACCCATGTGATATACTTTTTCGTTAATAAAATTTTACGCAAAACTCGTGGCATTACAGCATCTGGGATTTCCTCCAACAAAACAAGAATGAGTACATCTCGTTTGTCCTCAAAAAGACAACTCTGTGCCATTCTCATCTCAAAATAACACCATTCACTCTCAGCAAAGTGAGGTGATAGTACCAACATAGTTTTATGGCTGTTATCAATGCTATCTAAAATGTTTTCGAAAATGTCTGTACCTGGCATAAAGTCACGTTCATGAAGACACAGTTTAAAATTTGGTGGGCCAATGTTTTCTAAATTGGGGACTAACTGCTGCCACACCCAATCTCTGTCATGTTCATTATAAGAAACAAATGCATCATATCTTTTATTCAATGGCTGCTCATCGTCGTTTTTCTGAAGCCTGTAGCCTCCAAATCTAAGCCTTCCAAGGAAAACAACATAACGTATATGCCATCGAAAGCGAACAGCAAGTGAAATACAAAGTGTGATAAATACAGCAACACCTATGATTGATAGAGAGATCAGAAATGACTGATTGCATTCCAATCCATAATGTGAACTATATACGGACATCTGATTTGGAATGTCGCAAAGTGGGTTGTATAACTTCAGTGTAGCTATTTTATCATTTTCCATCCACTCCAACAATTTTTTCATGTTGCAGTGCAAACAGTTAAAACTTCCTGAATCGATTTCTACTTCAATCAGATTTTTCTGAGACTCTAGCAAATCTATATCAAATGAAGTAATGTGAGTGCCAAGCAACTGTATATGCTCCAACTTGTTAGTTTGTGGGATTTGATTCATACTAGTAAATCCTGTAATTTCAGAAAGACTAAGGTGCTTTAGATTTGGGAAAAGGCTGAGAAACAAATGAAGACTGGAAATAGATTTAAAATTACTTTGGGAGAGGTATAACTTTTCTATTGAACAAAAATTGTGTGAATGTAGATCTTCTCTCATGTCTACGCATATTCCTGAAACACTCAGTGTATGAATTGCTAATAAATCAAGTGCTTCAAGCATAGGTGTTAATGTATCAATCTCACAATATAGAAGTTCTTTCTCAAGCGTATCCTTAAGAGACAAATACCGTAGTTGTGGCATATCTAGTACGTGTATAAATTCTAGCATTCCATGATCTGACATGTGTAAATCTTGCAAGTTATTTGCATACATGAAAGGACGTGTAGGCCTAAATGCATAGTGTCGATCGATTCTATTGTCATTGATGTAAAGTATCTGAAGAGATGGCAATGAAAATACTTCATCAGGCAAGGTACGGATCATGTTTTTTGAAAGATCCAAAACTTTAAGTTGTGTGAGAGAAGAGAAAGAGTCAGGATGAATTTGTTTGAGACTGTTTTCTGCAATATCTAAGTGTATTAAAGATGGTAGGTAGTTAGCAATGTTTGGAGGAAGTTCATAGAAGTCATTATTCCGGAGACTGAGGTAAGTCAGCGTTGACAATCCCCGCATTATATGTAGCAGATTAGTGGGTTCCTTTAGGCAAGTACGACCCAGACTAAGTTTCTCAAGACTCTTCAAAGGAGAAAAAATTCCTGCGGGGGTAGAGCATAGGTTGTTGAAAGACAGTTCCAAATTCTTCAAGCGAGTCAAACCAATGAAGGTATCAGAGGAGATATGCGTTAGGATATCACCTTCAATGTTCAATTCCTCCAAGAATGATATCCACTGAAAAACACCTGAAGGCAGAGACATTTTCGGATTTCTTTCTAGTTGTAGAATGTGTAATTTTGTGTCTTTTAAACCTCTCAGTGTTGCGTTGGTCATTTCTGACAGCTGTAGACCGTTCAAGTAGAGTGCTCTTATTTCGGTGTTTTGAAAGTCATACAGAAATCTTTCCAGTGTATCTGCATTGATTATGTTATCACTGAGAGATATTGTAATGTTTGATCTATTGTTCAAAGAATCTGATGTTTCTTGATGAGATGGTTGATATTGGGCTCCTGTTAAGTCGATTTCATGCATCTTCTTATTCCAAAAAGTAATATTCGGTAAGAGATCATCGTTCATAAAACATGAATTCAGTGACAGCAGCTGTAATTTTCGGAAATTTTCAAGATGTATTGACCTGCAGTTCGAGGTAATTTTATTGCCATAAAAATATATCACTTCAACGTTGCTGAGTACCTGCAATGCTTTGTTCGGAAAGCATGTCAGTCCATTTTCACTCAGGTCTAGTACCGTCAAGTTTGCAAGACTTTCAAATATTCCATCAGGCAGGGCTGATAGGCCCACGTATCTCAGACCAAGACTTCGAAGGCTGTGTAATTGATGAAATAATATAACAGGTAGAACCGAAAACTGATTTCCCGAGAGATCCAGTTCCTTTAAATCTTTAAGTGGTGAGAACAGGGCACCGGGTATAGTGGTCAAGTTGTTGAAAGATAAATCAAGTATTTCTAATTTTGACAAACCCGTGAATGCCTCTCGAGCTTTAACGATGTCATTGAAACTTAGATTCAACTGTTGCAGATTATTTAGCCCTTGGAAAGATGTGGAATCAATGATGACGATGTTATTTTGTGAGAGGACCAAATGTTGGAGCTGCTGGAAATGCATAAATCCGTTTGGCGGCAAAGATACAATCTTGTTGTTGGTCAGGTTCAAGTATGTCGTGTACGATGGTATTTTCTGTGGTAAGTTGGTAAGTTCCCTTCCAGTGCAGTCAACACGGGTGATGTTGTACACTTTGCATATTGGTTCAGACTTCGAAGCAATAAGATTGCCAAGTAAGAGAAGCAGGGAGCAGTAATATATTGCCATCATCCTGGTCAGTATAGTTAAGCACAAGATGATCAGATGCACAAAATATGCCGGTCGAATGAGCTGGTTATTTGTAAGTCACTAGCTGGGAAACCATCACACTAGTCCTCATATGAGGGCATTGTCTGAGCGTGCACATAAGCAGTATTAGAGCTTATCTGATTTGTAAAAATCACGTGAATATAGGTTTTACTTCAGGTTTATGATAAGGCTAATCTTGAACGGAGATATATGTAACCGGGGAAGTTTGGCCCTGTGAAAAGCTGATTATGACTTGGAATTAATCATCATCACTTTATTTATGACCCAGAAGTTGTGTGTGTTTGGTTTCGCACTGCTATTGACACATGCACTTATATATACAAATGGGCAGTTTTGAATCTGTAAACAATTGAAAGACTTTTATGTTCATGCAGGGATAGATATGTGTCCACCAACATTTTCATTAATACAATTATGTGTGTGTTATTGCATACTTAGTACACATTCTGACTGGTCAGCAATGCTTTAGAGAGCTCAAGATCAATTTATCTGTTTAACTACCATCTCGACTTCACATATTTGCTCATATGATGAGAAGAAGTAACTTTTCAAATAACCAACCAAGCAGATTTCGTTTATTTGACTTTTTCAAGTGTTTACAAATACCAAACCACCCATTTCTTTTTCAGAGCATGTCAATAGCAGTGCGCAACAAAAGAATGGAAAGATGCTTCCGCTTCTCTCGGCCGTACTTCTCCACGACTGCAATTGAAAACCAAATGAAGTTTTTTGATCTCTCATGATATCGTAAAGCCTAGTACATTGATATATGGTGGGATTTACCAAGTATTTAAAACAGCTATAGGTGAAATTTACAGAATCTGATGACTTCAAATGCAATCATTGGCCATAATGAATTATGCATATTTCTGTAGGTCAATATACAATCGGCTTACGCTGAATTCACAAATACTACAGGGGCTGGAGCAATCGCAATCAAGGCCATATTTTATTTTTACTCCTCCATACCTTAAAACATTTTAAAATCCCTCTTTATGATCAACAATGTTCAAATCCACCCTCACTGCTACAACAAATATGTTAATTGATATCTTTTCGCAGTATTTTTGCTCTTTGAATCAACCCAAATCTCTTGCTTTGCAGCCCACATGTATCACGTTCAACTGTCAGTATTCAGTTTACCAATTCAGCCTGTGCGTCACCTCCTGCAGGAAAATGGAATGACATGCTTGCCAGATGGAGTACATCACAGCAGAATGGAATATTTAATAGCGGTTACTCTCTTCAATCAATCAATCAATCAAAAGAATTCAATGCGGGAGCATGTATGATGACACTGGAGATATGTAGGACTAATAAGTGAATTGAAAGGAAAGAATTTGGGAGGTTATATCAAGTTGATCAGGAAAGTATACCAAATGAAAAGATTAATTTCTAGGCTGACTACGGTCGTTTCATCGAAGGAAATAAATTTAGAATTCCTATCAGGAAACAGATCACTGAGTTTCAAGCAAAGTTTCCTTTTAATAGATCTATATTCAGTAATTATATATTCATGATTACTGATTTTGGAATATGCATATTGATGTGTAATTGAGTTCTTGCTGAAAAGACTTTCTAATTCCTTGGTAGCCAGCTTGGCATTTTACCAGTCACCACTCCTGATATTTGATGTGTGGTACACAGATGTGGTCGATGAATGTCAGAACTAATTGGTGATGTTCAAGGGAAGCATCAAAGGGTTAACGCAGACAAATCCAATTAAATAATAGGTTTAATTCCGTGCTAAGTAGTTTTCTTCCTACTCTAATGCCCAATTTTGGCCCAACCAGTGTACATGAACAGCATCTTGCATAGATTTTACCATTGGAAGACTGACCTGGTGTAATAGCCCATATGTTAGTCTTTCTTACTTACAGAACTGGTTTCAAACACTAGCTGTCAAGACATTTTTGTCTGCTATCGTTCGTTCACATCCATTGAATTTGAACAAAACTATCAAATGTCAAAATGTCAAGAAGCGAAAATGCGGAAGTGGTAAATGTGTTTCTGGTTTTGTTCCAATTATTTATTGCTGGCATCATTCTCTAGTATGCCAGACAAACATAATGCATGTATAATTAACCACATCAAAGATGTATTGATATAACGGTGTATCATCTTTGTTTTAAATAATCCAAACCAAAAACCAATCTCTTCTGTTTGATAAACACTGTGTGACAGCTATAAGAAGTAAACATATTTTTACATTTTGGTTCCAGTGTAGCAACCTATGTATTCCACATGTTTGTTTGAGTAATTATTAAGTCCTCCTGTGTTGTACTTGCTTGATGAAGTACAAATATTCATCTTTTATCAATAAAATTCACAAACATACAAAATGAATTTTGTTCGGTTGGGTTTTTGGTGCTTTCATAGAAAGCATTCTACATTTAAAAACAGAACAAAATACTGCCATTCACCATTGTTTTCCAAAATCATGGGCATTTTGCTGACTGAAGCAAAACATTTCTTACAACATGTTTGGAACTAATTTTGGATAATTGGATGTTCATCAATTTCAAATTTCTTAAAAGTGTTAGTTGCCCTATAGCTGAATGTTGCAATATTACAAATTACTCATGAAAACAAGTGTATAACTTAAAACGAAAAGCAGGTGAGCTTACATTTGCAGATTAAACCAACATTATTTAACCATCCAATTATCCTAAATTAGTTCCAACTGTGTTTTACCTATTTCATTTTGTAAAGAAATAATTTGACAATTGCAATTATACAGCCAAGAGGGAAAAAATTGTGTGGGTTTCAGTCACCTGACCTACACTAATTTTTATCTGTGAACCGCAGAGCTTCCACTGACGCAAAATCCTGCGCATTTCACGCATAATTACTCTGAAGTATACTGCACACTGAATACTGCAGAAAATTTAATGAAACTTGGTACAGATGTTGATCTTATAGTGTTGTAACAGCATACAAACATATATAGCAGTATCATGTCAGTTGATTGGTAATTTGCACTCTTGCAATTAGGATATGTCCAGAAATACTTCACCGAATTTGATGAAACTTGGTACATATCTTGATCTCACAGTGCTGTAATAAAACACAATGACAGCAAGCATTATCGTTTCAGTTAATTGCAAATTTGCATATTTAGTAAATTTTTGTGTTTAGGGTGAATGTCCAGAAGCACTGCCTCAAATTAGCGATATCCTGTCAAGTATTGTGCTTCTGCATACTAAGGGAGGGCTCTGATTGATATTACAATTACTGTATTGTAATTAGATCACCCTCTTTAAATAAAGTATGCACACAATCACACAATCAATTCCACTCAGCAGATACCATAGTGGAGATGAAAAAAATCTTTTTTCTGCTTTCTCGCTGTAGTTTACAACAAGTGAAAGTTCAAAAATATTTGAGAGGAAGGTCATGCAGATTTTCCTTGCACTGGTACAACCCACTCAATTTGCTTTGCATGTATTGGTGCACTCAACATTGATATAGAACCTAATTACAGAAATTTACTAAATATGCAAATAAGCTAATAATTAGAATGTCATGCTCATCAAACTTACAAGTAGACCTAAGTATAATCAATATATAGCACAAATCCAGTCAAAGTCATTGTGCAAAACAATGAAATAGAGCCTGGTTACAGTTCATTAAATATGCAAATTAGCTTAACATCTGTAAGCCATACCCACCACACTTTTAGCATATTTAGACCATAGAACAGTTTGAGTACCTGCAGAGTTTAATCAAATTGTGGGGAGTAATTCTTGAGATATAGCCTAATGCATAAAGTCACTAATTGTGTAAATGAGTGTTAATTATGCAGACCACACCTACCAAATCTAATCAGATCTAGATTTTTCTATGATGATGCCATATACCAAAGTGCATATCATTCTGACCAATAGTTTAAGTCATGATGGAAAAAAAAATTGTCCACAGATAGACGGATGGACGGACGGACAGATGACAGAAAGGCACATACACAAATATACGAACATTTGCGTCATAGGACACCATTTGGGGCTCAGGCTCAAAGAATCCAAAAGAGCTACAGTAGGAAGCCTCAATATTAATCATTCTCACTAACAATACTGGTTTTAAACAACAGCTGTCAACTTTATTTTCTTGTCCGCTAACATTCATTCACATCCATTGAATTTAAACAAAATTATTAATTTTGATCTCCAAAAGCAAAAATGTGGTAATGGCCGATGTGTTTCTGGTTTTGTTCCAAGTATTTATCACTAGCGTTATCCTCCAGTACGCCTGTCAAACATAATGTATGTATCTAACATGTGCGTATGTATTAGTATATCATATTTGTTTTGAAATAATGCAAAACCAAAACCAATCTCTTATAAACACTGTGTAATAGCTTTCAGAAGTATCAATATTTTTACAGTGTGGTTCCAATAAAGCAACATATTCTTCACTTTTTTGTGAATAATGATTAAGTCTTGCAGTGTCATACGCCCTACATGCAGGACAAATATTCATATTTATCAATAAAATTCACAAACATACAAGAATGAATTGAACTTGGTTGTGTATTATTGGCGCTTTTATGAAACACATTCTGCAGTTATAGTGAAGACAATATAGTGTGTGCAAATATTTAAAATCTGTAATAATTTGTATTAAGTTAAAAATGGGATACAAACAGTACAAAACAAATATATTAAAGAAGTACTCAGTTAAATATGGAGTAAGTAATCGTTCAACATAAGCAAACGTGTTAAAATTTCAGACCATAGAAAATAGTACTGATGTTTGTATGAAAACCACATTTTTGCACTTTAGGATACCCAGTTCTTCTTCAACGATTACAAACTTCAATGTTTCTTATAAATTACACCCTGCCATATATATATATAAGGGATTTCATGGTAGGCAATAACAATACAATGTTTCATTGCATGAAATACACAACATGGCAGTTTATCTTTGATATTACATGTACTATCCTTCATTCTGTGACAGACACTTTCATATCTTGTGACAAGAGTTGACAATAATGTTGATATATAGTGAAAATATGGATCACTATGAGTGCATGCACACCGATAAACAACTTCCAGGACTGGATTCAGCATTTCATTGTTATAGCAAACTCCATTCTATACATCTCTCTGCAGAAACTTTGTATTTTACACTTTTCAACCTGCTAAAATCAATTCATGTTGTAATTCAAAGGTTTGTTCATCACACCTACATTACATGCAGTTACCATTATTGTATGGCATTTACAGTCTAGAAATAATTTTTACATTTGAGGAGATTCCTAACAAAGTTCTTAGTCCTTTACTTTGAAATGATGCTGCCTGACATTGCTGTTTGACATTTCGCATGGCTCGCTGTGACCGATGATTGGATCTTGTGTCACAGATGTTAACTCACTAATAATCAAAAGCTACATCATAAAGACAGCTGTTTACCTGGTGAAGTGATGAACTTACAATGAATGATTTAAAAGATGAGGAAAATTGTTTGTTCCATGAGTTGGTACGCAAAAGTTTGGCAAGAAGTGACAAATTTTTTATTGAGGTCATCAAAATAGTTTACGATCTCAATAGTGGGAGGGTACATACATGTCTATTACAAAAACTACAATGATATGTCAGTCAAGAAGTCTCAGAGACCATGTGCATGTAAGATTTTCCAACTACATGTAATAAATTCACTGTATTGCTGTTCTAAGAATAAGAGTTGTTAGAATACCACCCCATTTCTTGTTGTGTAAAGTAAATTTGTTCTTTTTGACCGCTGTACAATATTCTACTTTCTGTATATTTTGTAGTAATCTTTTGAAAATCAAGTCATGTTACCAAGTTTGGCAAAAAATACCCATGTGCTCACACTGGAAGACAACAGAAATGGTGTCTATATCTTCCAAACCCTATGCAAAAATACTGCCTTTGAGTTTACCCTGAAGAGTGACAGACAGGAAATCTCTGGCTTACCCCAGTTGATGGGCAATACCCTGGCCTAATTGTAAATTTGTGATAAAACACAACAAAGCCAGAGTTTCTCCAAAAGGTTTGTGTAAATCACTGGTCTTAAGTTAGAAAATCAGGTTGTGCACACATGGTACATTCAGGCCGGCACTTTAAATAAGGATTTGACCCATGACTCCCTTTAATGGCAGAATTTCCAGCACATACATGGAGTGAATAATTGTCTACTTTGAAATACCTGAAAATCCTGTATGTGTTCACAGTATCTTTGGAAAAGCAATTTTACCAGACATTATGGTAGTAAAAGCAGTAAGAAAAACAAATTAAGTAAAAGCAGTGATACTACATGTATTAAACATTGGTACCAGTTCATCACAGTAAAATCATGAACAGAGTAAATTGTTGTTAATTTCCTCGCTTGTTATTTGCATATCACTTGCATGATAATAGCTTTGCTGTACCCTGTTATGAAATCAGGATATATACCCTTTAATAACACAAGTTTTATCATGAAAAGGCTTTGAAAAGACACATAATTATGTGAAATTTCAATTTGTAAAGTTCCAGCATTGAGTGCATCAGTAATTGATACACTACAAACCACTTTCCACAATTCTCACGGCACATCTTCATCCAAGTTCCTGTGTTTTGAAGTTTTTGGTGATTTTTGATAATGAACACTTGAGGAGGGCGTATGAAAGCTGACCATTGGATGCAAAGATGAATCCGCTGAATCCTCCAACCATTCTGATGGTAAATGCCGGGACACTTGCTGTGTGGTTGATTGAAAAACAAAAGAATAGGAAATAAAAAAGTCCACGCGTTTTCAAAGATATAATTCATATGAATTAATAACAGCTAAGTTTCTTGCAGTGAGCTCTGTACACAATCAAGTTTCTTTAAGGAAACCTGATAATTTATGATTCTTGGACATACAGTGGTTTGCGTTGAACCATTGGCAATATGGGAACTAAAGCTACCTTACTGTTTAAATTGCAGAGTTGCCCACACTGTCAGGTGTAACTATCATCTAGCTGTAATTTCAGTTAACAATAAAGGAATCAACTCTGTGAAAGCTGAAACATTGTCTAAAAGGAGGTCAGACATACTCAAAACAACATTACCAGATATGCACAAACGACATTTGCAAATGATGCATTCTGGACAGTCAGAGTGATGTGTGTGGATGTCTGGTGTTGTTTTGACTACATCTCCTTCAAGACAATATTTCACCTTTCACAGAGTTGATTTATTTGTGGTCAACTGATATTGCCGCCTAGACGATTATGCCTGACAGACTTGGCAACTCCTCAATTTAGACAGTATGCCTACTTTCTGTATTGCCAATGGTTCGACGCAAACCACTGTACCAGTAAATACACACCGCTATTCGCAGTAGTGGAGGCCAACCAGGGGTAGCTTACCTGTGATTTGGGCAATTCTTTCATGATGTGTTGGTATATTTTGTCTCCTTCTATTTTCTCCACTAAATGTTGGAATCTTGAGGCGAGGACGGCTGCTTCCATACCTTTCACAGTTTGTGTGCCAGAGCCTTCATCTCTATTCAGCTTCTACAAATGAAAGTACAAGTTAGAAATATTCAAAATGATTTGTTATTTTGTTATTATCCATTATTGGCAATCATACTTCATTAAAAATCATGCTTCAATGCACAGAAACACAACATGAAAGGTCTTTACTTTCAGAAAACAATAAATCTCTCGATGATGTTTAATTTGACCTGAAATGGTGCACAATGTACAGAAGAGGATTTAAAGCTTCAGTAAATTTTGGAATTTGAAAAATTGATCAGTTTGAAATTAATCAATTAGAAATTGCAGGTTTCTGACATTTGTTAATATTCATGCATGTCATTGATGATCATGTAGTATGAAATGAGGCTAAATACAATGTATACACAGAGCTTATCCTGAACAATTTTTCACACAAAAGAAGAAAGTTTGTTTTTCATCAACAAGCATGTCAATCTAGAGAAGCCATGAACACCCCTTTACATGTACATTTTCATTTGCATCTTAACAACATGTAAAAAGGACTTAAAATGACCGAGCATGATGAAAACTGGCAAAAAATACCATTGCATGGGGAATGAAACATTTACAATGCAAGGTCCTGAACACTGCGCATGTAATCATCATTTTGCTGCATGTCAATGTCAGAATTACAGGTACAATTGCATTTCAATATTCCTATTGTTCAGATCTCAAGTAAGAAATCTGCATGGTTCATGCACTCATCAGTCTTGTCAAAATTCAAGATTGTGAACAGCTAGACATTATGAGAAGCACTTGATGGAATTACACATACCTGCCACTCTTCAAAGAACACTTTGCCCAGTAGCTGACCTTGGTGCTGGTTTTCGATGGTCTGATAGTATGACCTTGCAACTTTAATGTCCTTCTTCCAAAACTGTGATGTCATCGCTGAACTGGTATGTGGTGCTACTTCCTTAATCTTCAGTGTAAAAGTAGCAAGTAAGCATCAATAGTTATTGTAAAACTTACTGAGAAGCACAATATTTATAACAAATGATCAGAAAGTCTCTTCCATACATGAGAAATGGTCCACTTTTTCAAAAGTGAGATTTTTGATAAATGTTTGCTCTCCAAAAAAAATAAATGTGAAAGAATACACTCCATAATTACCATTGTTATACACCTACTGCCGTAACCTATGGGAGTTTGACCGTCCAATAACTTTCCGTATTTTGTATAGTACGCAGAGTCCTGAATACGGGAGACGCGTGATGGGCCTGTTTGGGGTTTGTAGCAATTTTATTTCAACAATCGCACGCGTTCCACTCATATTGCGCGTGCCGCATCCCTTAAAATTTACCATAGAATTAGTTTATACGGACGATTAATGGAGAGACGTGTATAATAATAGGGTTATACACAAAATACGGCCCTGGATGGACTCGGGCTCAGTGAGTGACGTATTTGACTCGCCTTTGGCTTGTCCAATACGTCACTCACTGAGCCCTCGTCCATACAGGGCCGTGTTTTGTGAATAACCCTATATTATTGAGAATATGACAATTTTTATACAATGGCCAAAGGATTCACAAACTCAAAAGGCTAAACAATTGTGTGTTCAATACTTCTTTTTTAGCCTTCACATTTGGAGGGAATGTGTAGGTTCTGACGATGACACTTGGTACTTCAAATGGTGATATGACTCTGTATAAAACAGATTTGTGTCATCCCAACAAAAATTGGTTGATACAATTAGTCAAGCAGTGAGTGTTGTCCACTGTTTACTGAAAACTCTCACACTTGCTGGGAGTAAATATAGTAATTCACCTCAGTTGATTACTCATTTCTACATCAGTACTACAGTAACAAGATGGAGCTCGCTAATATACTCCTGGAGACGCTAACATGGTTTTAGACCAATACAACGTGTTGTTTTCAAAAAATGAAGGTGGACTTCAAGTTCAACACCCTGTAGTGATGAATGATGTCAGGGTTAAGGAAACAACCACATCAGCACTAAACGTCAGTCAACAAGTCATTTTCAATGACAGAGTCCCCACTTGTTTAATAACTTTGGAAACCATTGACAAAAGTAACAGTGAAGTGAAATTGGCCAAAGCATATCCGAAAAGGCTTGAGAAAGTATTAATCTCGTAGTAATATGTATAAACATTGATGATGTATCAATAGTGAATGGAATTAGTTGCATGAAATAGTTTGAAATAGTTTGGTAATAGTTTGGTAATATAGTTGGGTGATAGATGTTGCTATATGTGATGAGAGTGAATATGAAAAAGACAGAACATGTCTGAGATATCTGTGTTAACGGATGAACGCACACATGCATGCATACATGGAGCCGATTCTGGAAGTCCACTTGGACTTTGTCCATGGGGACTTAAAATCCATCTTCATAATAACACATTGTGATGATATGAGACTTGAATTGGAATTTTCACTTACTTTTAAAACTAAGATGCTGACTATAAATATGCAGACAATGTTCAACAATGTCAGTACAAGGCTGATGGTTCCTGATATGAAGTGTTCCACAGCTGGGTTCACGTATTCCATTCCAGAGGAATTCTGACTGGTTGCATTTAAAACCAAGGTTGAATTCACGGGGTCATAGGTCACCAATGTGTCAATGGTTTCAGTGGGTTCGACATATCCAATTTCAGGGATTTTGTAAATGGAATATGCCCACAACATACCCTGTATGCAACAGAAAGAGTTGTTCAGTTTATAGTCATCATGTCGTTTGATGTTTTTGGCATCTTCAATACAGACATGTCCAAAAAATTTGATGTTCAAAGCAAAGACTAACTTGAAAGTACATGATAAAACATATGGAGGTGAATAATTCTTCATTTCACACGAAGTGACGTAGAATACCAATTACAACTGACTTACAGCATTGACTGCAGGTGGCAGTAGAGATGCTGATATAGCCACACCAACCAGTGATCCGATGTTACCACCAAGGACTGAGATAGCCACCGCTGCACCAGAGGGTAATGCTATGAACACACCAACTACTAGGCCTCTGAGCTCACCTCTGAAAGGTCAAAATTGAAAGTTCAAAAAAATAATCAATTTCATGATGAGGCAATACTTTTTTGTTAAATCATACAGTAAAAACTTTCCCTTGTGTGAAAGTATTTGCAAGAAACACATTCTATCTCTATAGTGTCACCACTGTGACAGTTTTTTTATGCCCAATTATGAAAGTTCTGATGTCACATGCTGAAAATTCAAACCCGGTTTGAAAGTCCTGGGTACATGTATATTACTATTGCTGTTCCTGTAGTAAACATCTTTAAGGTAGTTCACGCCTCGAAAGTGAAAGACTTAAACTTTTGCTCAAACTTTCCTCAAAGAATATTTCAATCATTAATTTTTAAATTCAAGAATAAAAATCAGGGGTCACCGCGCAAATTTTGGAAGTAGAGAAACATATTACTCAAAATGTACCGATGTTTGAAATTCAAAATGGTCACCATCCCTGTGTTAACTCTATGGAGAAAAAATAAAATTTTCGAATTTCAAAAAACTAAGCTGCTGAAAAGTTTTATTACACCAAGAGCTTTAAAATGAACCCAAACAAGTGCTAGATCAGAAAAGAATTGTAAAAGTTTGAAAGTACGAATATCTGTTCCCGGGGCGCGTTCTACCTTAATAACTGCTAAAAAAAGGCTTGATTCACACACATGCATACCCATGCAATAACAAATTGTACAGTGAGCCTGGCATACAGTTTGAAAGAACAAAGTGATCAACAATATCATTTTAAATTATTGTTCACTAATAGATGAAAATCAGTGTACATTGGATGTGCTGCTTTCAGATCAGACAATTTGAAGGATCCCTGACGACATCAATGGTTTACATTTCAAAGGAGAGGAAGTTGGGGAGGGAACTTGAAGCAAAACTTCGTTTTTTGACCTATTATCCTTCCATAATTGCACTTTTTTGATGCTGCACTCAAATGTATGAACAGTACAATTTACACAATCAATGTGGACTCCACTAGTACTACTACAATATGACTTGTAATTTATACGAATTTCATTTACATGTTAAAATTTGTTATTTCCAAAGCTGCACTGATTTTCCACATTTTGGCAATACTGGCATGACCATATTGGACATCATAACCCGTACGTTACACAAGAATCACACTGAATGCTTATACAAAAGACTTCACTCAAATACAAAAAAAATTCTGTTCAATTGATATGAGTATAACAAGTAACAAATTAGAAAAGTGAAAGTTTTTCTAACCTGCTTGACATGGCTTCCGTCGGCCAACCAAACTGGTCACCCCAACTACCCAGTATCAGCCCAATGATAAACCCTGTAATTTACAACATTGATATATCATCAGTCATTCAACAGTCCATTTTTCATTTCTTTCATATTACCTATATTCATTTTTGCTCAGTTATGCCCTCTTAAGTAAACTGTCATGTCACCGACTCAAAAACTTTTCTTTAAAATCAGAAAATTTAGGGCTTGCTGAAAGAAAGAGTCACGTTGAGTTACTCACCACATGCAATACAAAGGACCAAACCAATGAGCTCTGTTTTGATACCAAGGTTTCTGAGTTTATTGTGTGCAATCACTGTCCCAAATGTTCCTGCAAGAATAGGTCCCTGAAATCCAAACATAACACGGATATGACACAGGTTCGAACGTCTGTGCTACTAAACAGGTTAAGAGAGAACCAAATGGTACATTTATTGCATTTTGTTTGTAATTTCTGTTTACGTGAAAATGATTGAAATTCCTGTGTGGTGCAAAGTAAATTTCTTTACAAAAGAAATAGCAATGGCATTATAAATACATGTAGGTGTTGAGTGTATTTTATTTCTAGAAAATAGCCTACAGGGTAGTGGCTAAGAAGAATGGTAACATCAACCAGCCTAATGAAATGTTTCCTGTTTTAGAAGCTGTGATATTTATTTATCAATGAAAATAAAGTCAATTTGACAGAACATTCTTGGGATCTGCGGACATCGATATAATGACAAATTTGTATATGAATGTAAATGTAACATGTATATCACTATGAAAAAGTAGTGCAATGGTTATGAATCATAGCATTTACACTGTATTTAATGGACAAATGACATTAGAAAGAGTATTATCAAATAGTTTTACAACCAAGTAAAACACGTAGTGGTCAATATAATACAACTTAACAGGATTTTTACTCAAGTTTTTGCAACTGGGAATCAGGAACAATACAACGTACAGTTGAGCATGTTAATGTTTAGTTAATAAAATGATAGTGCATCATTTAAAGCTTTTAAACATTCCCGCAACACGTGTGAAGAAGCATTCTCTTTTTGCTATCAATCAACTGCTGTAGTGGTTGAAAGCTCACTTCCGATTGGCTAACACTTATACCTCATGAGTGTTGTGCCAGCCAATCAGAATGAGTTTTCTGTTGGTTATCCTGGTTTTAAAAGGTGGGCTGCTTACCATGAGGGGTGATATCAGCATGCTGGCTACAAGAATGACTGAACTGTTCTCAGATAAACCAATGGCGGCAATGATACTGACAAA
Organism: Ptychodera flava; assembly: GCA_001465055.1. Lineage (NCBI taxonomy): Eukaryota > Metazoa > Hemichordata > Enteropneusta > Ptychoderidae > Ptychodera > Ptychodera flava. The sequence goes on along the minus strand of LD349807.1, from coordinate 31,607 downwards.
ATGATAAAAATGAGAACAGGATAGAGGAGAACAAATATGTGCAGTCAATAAAATGATAGTGCATCATTTAAAGCTTTATGAGAATCATTAAAATGAAGTACAACGTGACAAATCTGCCATTCTACCAATGATTAAAGTATTGTTTCAAAAAAATTAATGAGATCTGGTGATGCGCTGCCCTGGCAAAGATATCTTTGGACATCTCTGTATTTCTATTGTCACAATTACATCTGATTGATCCACTGTTGCATTTTCTTTAATGGTATATTTTCTAAACCCCTTGTCCATGCAATGCTGGTTCAATGCCAAGAGCACAAATGACATAGCATGAAATTGCATACTGTACATACATACATATAATTGCATATATAACAATGTACAGACATACATACATGCACACAGATGATAAGGCCCCATTGTTATGCAGTGTTGAATCTAGGATCTTAGGATTGGGGGACATTTGGGCCCACTGCCTTTAATTTTGGGGGACATTTTCAAAATTTGGGGGACAATTTTTTGGCAGCAAATTTGCATATTAATCTGCATATTAAATTAGCATTTATTTAAAATAAGTCTATGAAGTCTTTGTACATCTATTCAAGAATATAATTGTTTTGAATAAAGTATCACAAATTCACTCACATTCATAGAAAAGATGCAGCACATTCTGTTAGTCTCAGTGAGAAAAGTAAGTTCATTTGTCATTTCACAGCTCTCATTGATAGAGCAGGACTTTTTTTAATGACTAAGTAGTCTCGATCTCTGCAGTAGTAAGTTCCCATAGACATAAAAGGGTAACCTAGGGAGTCTAGAGTGATGACGCTTTGTCCTAAGCAAGTTTGGAAAATGGCCGATACCATGTACTGCATCGAGGCAAAACAAACACAGCACAACGTCCCGACTCTGACAATGCAAGCCGTGCAAGTATTAGTAAATGCATTCTTACTGAAGAACTTGACATATGACCCGTCTGGTATAAGATCTGAATAGATATTCACTGTTGTTCTCGCTAGATCGAATTTCTTGGCAAGCCATGCATGCGTGACCGTGGCATAACGACTTTGACAAACAACATGCACCATCAAGCTACGTCTAGTATCTCGATCCATGTGGACACATGAAATGTTTCAGAAAATTTTGGAATTTGGTTTGATTTCCGCTTGATCAAGAACATGTTTTTTCTTTTTGAATGGAATAGGTGTGTTGGCTACATTTTTCAAAAACCTTTCTGTGTGAGAGTTAGTTTGAAATTACTCCCGTACGTGAATTTTTTTTCTCGTCACGGCTGTCAGTCAGTACATTCACAAACAAGTTTTATTGACAATGTAACAAACGCGAATGTCATTTCAAAACGGACGTGTGCTGCTAAAGTATTTATAAATGAAATCATTGGAACATTCTAGCAAAATATAGCAAATCATCACGCAAAGTGGTTACGTTTAACAATGAAAGAAAACACACGTTGACCTATTTACAGACCCCCCTCATTGTGAGTGCGCCCAAAGTGACGCACTGGGTAGATTTCAGAGCGGGATTTTTTGCTGAAAGGCGTCAATCCCGCGATGGCGCGCTCTAGATTCAACACTGAGTTATGTATACATATTTGGCATGTGGAAGCTTACTAATAGTACAAAATAAATCTCTGTAAGCAATACAACCCATTTATAACTCTACATTTTGCACAGATGCGGACGAGTTTCTCGAGGGTCTATGGTTAGTTCATGGTTATTTATGACAACAATAGTTATTTGTACGTCAAAGGCAAGACACTCTACGTTTATGCAGGCATGAATATCCAAATGATGTCCACCTATGCATGATCTGACAGTATAGCCTTGTCAACCATTTTGCATTGGATCACTCACCTGGCAAGGATGATGAGGAGAACGTAGTCAAAAGTCAGTTCCCCTGCCGCCTGTACTGTTTCAACAACCTGTCAAACAAAATAAAAGTGAGTGGAAATAACAGTACTTGGTTTGGAAAAAGACTCAGTCAGCTCTGTTACTTAACATTTTCTGACATGATAAACTTTTAATAAGTTGCATTTACCAAATCAGCTCAAAGACAAGCGACCTATCGGCCGATATAGCTCCGCTGTGTTTATGTAGAGAATAACTATTTTTGACACATGTTGATGAAGAAGGTGGAAATCTTTGATAGCTCAATGCAGTGGCCAGAAAAAAGTGGCTAAAATAGCTGCAAAAATACACAATTGAAGATTTCATCATACTTTGAATATATCACATCGGATCATCCCTAAGAACATGTCAACCAAAGCTATCTGATGGGTAGTTTTTTGAGAATAAAATTTTCTGACCGAAAATGGCAACAATTGCCCCTAAAATAAAAATCGCAGATTTCACCATAATTTCAAAAGATCAAATTTAGTTCATCTATAGAAACCTGTATACCAAATTTCAAAGCTATCAGATGAGTAGTTTTGGAAATACACATTTTTTGACCAAAAATGGCAAAAATTGCCCCAAAAATACAAAATTAAAGATTTTATCAGAAATTCACTACATATTACTTAGCTCATCTGTAGAAACCTTTATACCAATTTTCAAAGCTATCAGACCAGTACTTTTTGAGAAATACATTTTTTGACCAAAAATTGCAAAAATCGCCCCAAAATTACAAAATTGCAATTGTCATCATAATTTCAATAAATATCATTAAGGTGATCTTTAGGAACCTGTATACCAAATTTCAAAGCTATCAGATGAATAGTTTTGGAAATACATATTTTTTGACCAAAAATGGCAAAAATTGCCCAAAAATACAAAATTGCAGATTTCATCATAATTTCAATAAATATCAATTAAATAATCTATAGGAACCTGTATACCAAATTGCAAAGATATCAGATGAGCAGTTTTGGAAATACACATTTTTTGACCAAAAATGACAAAAATTGCCCCAAAAATACAACATTACAGATTTCATCAGAAATTCAATACATATTACTTAGTTCATCAATACAAACCTGTTTACCAAATTTCAAAACTATCAGTTGAGTACTTTTTGAGAAATACATTTTTTGACCAAAAATGGCAAAAATTGCCTTAAAAATGCAAATTTGCATATTTCTGCACAATTTGAACAAATCTGAAATAGATTATCCCTAGGGACATAATGTACCAAATATCAAATCTGACTGTTAGTTTTGAAGGAGAAGATTTTTAAAGAATTTTTTACCAAAAATGACAAAAATTGCCTTAAAAATACAAATATGCAAATTTCACCACAATTTGAACAAACTTAAGTGAGGTCACCCCAAGTGAACTGCACATAAAATTTCAAAGCAATCGGACTTGCAGTTTCAGAGGAGAAGGCAATTGTTGACGGACGACGACGACGACAGACGACGACGACGACGACGGAAAATCAACCTATTTGATAAGCTCCGCGTCGCTGACAGCGGAGCTAAAAAAGACATACACAATACCTTCTCCAAACTATGAGGAACAAAATAATGAAATTAAGAAATAAAAAAAATTAAAATATTCATTCACTTTAATTTGTGTCGAAGTTCCTCGAATCCAGAATATCGATATATTATATGTCAACTTGATATTCAAGAGCAGATTTTTTACTCAAATCCCTTCAACAAATAAATGAGAACATGGTGAGAATATAGTATTTGTTGATCGTTACCTAGTAAAAGAACCAGAAAATTTGTGCAGCAATTATATATGCAGGTGCAATTTCTTGTAAATCACTAGTACCTGTGCCACAGTCATTCTTGATTTGATAGACTTAAGAAAACTGCTCTGCTTTGATGACGGATCTGTAACCATGGCAGCATCCTCTTCTTGTACATTTTCAGACTCAGAACCTACACTGGTTTCTGTTTCCTGGCCAAAGTATATTGACGCTGGTACTACACTGTGAGAGAAGTGCCAATGTTAGAACTTTTATGAGTTACTGTACAATGCTCCAAGACTCTCAAATTTTTATAGTTATTCTCTGATCTACCACTGGAATGGATTCATTTTTAAAGCTCTTGGAATAAGAAACATTCTTTGCATCTTAGTTTTTTGAAAAACAATATTTTTATTTTTCCCCAGAAAGTTAACACAGGGAGGGCTGCCATTTTGAAGTTCAAATATAGCTAAATGTTTGGTAATTTGTCTAGTACTACATGTATCAAGTTTGGCACGTTGGCCCCTGATCTTTATTCTTGAAATGGTACGAGAATGGCTGTAAGATGCATTTAGGAAAATTTTAGTGAAAGTTTACATGTAAGCCTTCCCCTTGTGTGGCGCACACTACCTTAATACCGGTACTTATGGTTAGACTCAACCCTACATTTGAAAATAATTTTTCTGTGGTATAACCTTCGATAACTTGAACATTAAACTGATTTTGATGAGATAATATCTTTTTCTGTTTTTTTGTTTTGGTCTAGTATACTATATTCATTAAACCAAGATGACTTTATTCAGCTTTGTTCTAGCCAGCAATCCCAAGAAAGAATGGGCAAAATATTTTGTGCATTCAGTGGTACAGTCTCAGCAATTTGATTATGTAGGGCATGAGAAGTTCTATTACAAGCTCATGAACTGATACATAATGCACGATTGTTTGGCCCATATTATCCATTGTTAGTGGCTCGTGGCTCAACAACACTCAACCAATGCTCATCAATACGTACACTTTGAATAACTTAGATGCGGACTTGATCAAACAAACATATATGTGTAATTTATCCAATGAATTCTGCTAAAAAATTGCAAAGACTCACACACAATGTACCAATAGTCAATACAGTGAAACCTAACAATGGCCCATTTCCCTGTATAGAAGTCCAACTTTCTCAGAGAAGACATTTTAAAATTTGGGATAAATCATGGCTAAAATATTAAAGAACATGTATTTCAAATGAAAATCAATAACAGGCAACGAACGACAAAGTACCTGTACTAAACTTTTTCACTTACCATATTGATGAATTTGCTTGTTTACCGATGCCCACACTTGTTAATTTATTCAAGATAGTTTCACAATATAAGGGTCCTTTACATGTAAATATGACTTGGTAGAAGCCGTTGCCCTTTGTCCACACTGCATTGCTGATTCCTAGCCCTCTCAGCAATTCTTCCAAAACCTTGGGAATAAATGTAGTTGGGAAAATCTTACTCAGAACTCTAAATAACTCATAATCAAGACTTTGGAGACTGGACTCACGTCTTTTTGGCTTATTAATTTCTTTATAACATAAAGGGAGGGAAAAAACTTCAGCAAACAATATTGCTTTGATAGTGGTGTGAATGTGTATTACTATAGGAGTAATATTGGTGAGTAGAAACTACTCCACTGTACTACTGAGCGAGAAAAATACCAGGTTCATGTTCAAATGAGCTTTTGCAAAGTGGGCGAATGTATAGAATTTTATTTTCTGTGTGTGTTGAATCGATGACAATATTCGGTGCATAAGCTCAGTATATTTCTGATCAAGTGTAGCACAACAATATACTGTTGTTGACATGATGCTGAGGAAGCACAGGCGCTCCTTAGCTGGGTAGTCTGCTAAGTAGACCGATTTTCGGCTCGATTTATCGATCCCGTAGTCGATATGCCCGCCACTGCAACCTAAATACTCAGAAGATGTGCAACACAATCACTCAAAAAACACACCACCCGATTTGTAACTTGGCCGTGCGCTCGCACAAAACATTCAGAACTACACTACCTAGTTGGATCACAAATTTAACCATCTCCTCAAAAATCACGGCAATGAACTTGTTTCTGGCATCATCTTGAAGAAATCGGCCATGTTTTGAGACCAAGCGCAGTGAAATGTGGCCTGTAGAACGTTCATCGGCGTGATTTTTGAGATGGTTAAATTTGTGATCTAACTGGGTATATGGGAGTGTAGTTCTGAATGTTTGTGCGAGTGCACAGCCAGTTGACAAATCGGGTGGTGTGTTTTTTGAGTGATTGTGTTGCACACCTTGTGAGTATTTAGGTTACAGTGGCGGGCATATCGACTACGGGATCGATAAATCGAGCCGAAAATCGATCTAATTAGCAGACTACCCAGCTAAGGAGTGCCTGTGTGAGGAAGACCCGGGAAAACTACCGTAATCATGGTAATGCTGTATGTCACAGATATCAGCTTCAGGTGTCACTTCATACAAAGACACCCTGCTGGGCACATCAGCCAGCTCATTTCACTGCTCCAAACAATATGAGGCTGGGACAAGAATTGTGAAAGGATGCTGCTATGTGATGGATATCTTTCCTCCGTTCCATCTTGGATGACAGCTGCATTGTAATACTTTTACATGATGAAAATTTGGCATGCAGTCAGGGAAACAGCTATACTGAGCTACACATATATTTGGAGGGGGGCAATCAAGGACAGCGCCCTCGAACGACGAATTTTCCCCCAACTGATAAATCGACGAGAAGGGTGTTCGTGTTCAATGACACAGCTGCATGGTGCAGTGCAAATGCATGTGATTCATGAAGGTCTGTAGACTGTAGTGTCCCGTCTATGTGTCTCTGGAAGCATGGAAGTCTCGCTTCTACCTCCCTGGTCGAACTAAGCCAAGAGGCTATACAGTCGTCAAGGTGATCCACAACCTACAGATAAGTTACACGCCCTAGAAGCGCCATTGTTTCAAACAGAACCTATCTCGATCTCTAGGTAGGAAATTAGGACAGCCATGGAGCTAGACAACCGACACAGTTGCATGTTATGGGTTGTTTACCGTCCACCCCACAATACCAGGAAAACCTACAGGTGCCTGGGGTTGCCGGTGTACATGCATACTATCACAGCTGCCTGGGTTGCCGGTGTACATGCATATACACCGGAAACCCAGGCACCTGTGGGAAAACCTCGAACCAGTGTACCTCTACTACACGAGGTTTAATATCCAGTGCTGTTTGTCACTGATGCTGTCACGAGAGTCCGGTGATCACAATATTTCAGCAGACACACTGCCAGTGTATATATTCTGTACCTCGTGAATCGGTTTTACGTCAAGAAAGTCTTTAAGCCTTTCTTCTTCACTTTGCAAACCATCTTCGTGGCTATTAACGGTCTCTTTACCTGCAGGGACTTCAGCTGGGACAGTGATTACAAAGAGCACGGCTGACATTTTGATAGTGAATTTTAGACCCTTTAACTTACTGGAAAAGTTAGAATGAGCCCTATACATTTTCTGAAGAACTTGCATATCTTCGATATTTTCGATTTTCAGCTTGAATTTGTATAAAGATGGAAATATTTGTTTGGTTGTAAATGACATTCAACCATCCCATGTGATTCTGTTACTCAGAATACAACAGTAAAAGTAGCCGTATTGAAGATAAATTAGCTGCTAGGGATTTCAATGGTGGACCAAAACATACCAGCTGAAAGAAACGTGCAGCGCGTCGCTTAAACCTCGTAGCATACAGCACTGTCGTTTTCCACCCGCCACTGCCGTCAACCAAAGACAACTATCAAAAGGTTTGACAACCAGCAATACAAGATATGGTTCGCAGTAAGTATTAAGATGTAATTCTCGACGTTATGCGTTGTTATGGTAACGTACACAGTTTATTGTACTATCAGCTGCTGTTGTAGTAGTAGTACCGTGGAGCTACTAGGGTACACTGGCGCTCAAGGTTTTGCCTTGGGTAGTTGGGTTGGACGGTTTTGCTACCCGACTACTGTACAACCCTTGGCAAAACCTCTAGCTACAGAATTGCAGCTACAAAGTTTCTCACAGCTTGGGTTCAAGAAGATTCAGTCTGGGAGACAGGGAACTTTTGATTCTGGTGCAGTGGTTATTGCTGTCTACAGTGTCTGCTCACAAAATTAGAATATGATGCTGCTGTTTCAATCATATTGATATTATTGTAAATTAGATTTCCATAGCTTGACTGGGTATGTATAGGTATTGAGTGTTGGACCGTACATTACACACCTTCTCATATAAAGGTATGGTTTGAACGGTCATCACAATGCACTCAATAGCTACCCAATACTTACTCATGGTATTTACAAGTAAGCATTAATTAATATGATAATGAAGCAACAGCAACAACAAACTTTGTGAACTTCAATTTTATTAACAAATAACATAAACAACAACAACGAACCAGATTACTAAATTCCCTGTGGTAAGACTGTGATCATGAAGTTTGCATTAAGGAAGCTAGCTGTATACTTATAGTTATACTCTCAGCGAGGTGGTGATCTATCTCAAAGCATTGAGGAACCATTGTACAAACAATTAACATGCAAGGTAATGATATCTCAATGATAAACCCATAGCCATACATCAAAACTTGCTGTACTGCCCAAACTCCATCAAACAACACATTTTGTTAGGGCTACTGGGTCCCACAGCACCGTGGAAGCATACCTATAGATTTTACATTATAGGATATGAAAATTAGGAGATGATTGGTGGTAGTTTATCTGTAATAAATCCAAATCAATATATTTGCATACTCACCCCATTGCTGTACAAATACTGAAAGTTAGGGACTGGTCAGTTTCTTCGGCCTGGGGGGGGGGGGCCGATGGATTATTTTTCGCCAACGTCAAAAAGTGGCTGACCCCCATATTCCAAAT
>LD349807.1:5324-17011 GCA_001465055.1 Ptychodera flava | reverse complement strand
ACCTTTTTCAAGTACCTTGGCGTAATTCTCGACAGTAAACTTTCATTTAGTCATCATACAACAGCCCTTCTAAAGAAATGTCAGCAGAGGTTGCACGTGCTTAGAAGGCTGCGTTCCTTTGATGTGGATTCACAGCTGTTACTCTTACTATATCGGAGTATTATTGAACCACTTCTGACTTATTGCAATATCTGCTACTTTTCATTGCTCTCTACCGTAAATCGCAATAAGTTGTTAAAAATCTCGCAAACTGCTGCTAAGATAATTGGTAGACCCACTCCGTCCCTTTCAGTGCTCACGGATAGTGCAATACTGCGCAAAGCACGATCAATCACTGCTGACGTAAACCATCCTTTGTATTCCTCTTTTGAATTATTGCCTTCAGGAAGGAGATTTCGCTGCTTGAAGTGTAACAAATTAAGGTACAGAAAGAGCTTTGTCCCAACAGCCATTAAGAGACTCAATCTCTGAAGCGTATTTTTTTTTCGTGTGTTTTCTTACTTAGTTTGTGTTTTGTTTTGTTTTTGTTTTTTATGTCTGTCAGGTCGTTATTTTTATCCTCTGAGCTGTAAGGTGATTATCCTTTTTAGGACAATAAAGTATAATAATAATAATTTAACTGTCATTACCATCTTTAATATCGCTGATCATAGTGAATATTATTTACTACTTGTATAGTAACAGACAGGTGGGACACAGTACACCGGCATAATGTACATCTATGGTATTTTCCAAGGTCTATAAGAGTTTGATAATGTAAAAACTTTATTTAACATATTACCATCTCAGTTTTGAGGCAATGAGCAAATGTTGAAGTCTTTTTCTTTGAGGTACATGTACATCTACATTGTACACGTACTACCTCCAAGACACATGGTCTCTCAATGTGATGAACACCACATGAAATACTTTGTTCTCACATTCCTGGCCGCTGGGAGTGGGGGATCGACAGTGTGGGAAAAATCGATCCCACGTACACTCTCAGAAACCGTCCCACGTACACTCTGCAGTAAATATTACACAAGCTCTGATTGGATGATATACCGGTACAGTCTGTTTTGTTCCACATGCAAAATGTTATCCAATGGCACGACGAGTAACACACGGACTAGAACTACAAAGTAAGCAGATCAAAGTACAGTGGCAGATGACAAACTTGTCACGATTTTGGATAATGTTGTACGTGTGCAATGTGAATTTAACGCATTTTGTGGTCATGTGAGAAAAAGAATCTCACACACCAAGGACCTGGGATCAGATTTCTCACACGATTTGGGGATATTTTGTCTCACACTCGCCTGGGGCTCGTGTGAGACAAAATATCCCCAACTACCGGTAGTGTGAGAAATCTGATCCCAGGTCCTTGCATGGGGGCGTGAGATTCTATTATTCCCTATAATCATCAAGGCACATTTTATGATTACACATGCTTCTTACCCAATCAAAACATGTCTCGTAGACCTTACTTTATAGATCTTACACTGCTACATGTACGGAACCTTTGATGATTCTCTCATTATACTGCATTGCTGTACGGATCAAAATTACACTAGATGCGGTTTGCTATTTTCTCACTGTGCTTGAAGTGAACTTAAACTTGATAATTTCTTGCCATTTTCTCTCGATCTACAATTCCAAACATGTTCTACCTTAACAAAACTGACGCTAAATATTTAAACTTACAGTACTGGTCAAAACTCCACAGAAAAAAATGTGCAAGACGAACTTCTTGGCTATAATATGTGAGGCAAGGGTCTTTTACACAAATTGTTGATTTTCTCAGTTCTGTTTTTGGCAGCTGTGTACTTTATTCAAAAATTTTACGTTGGAGGCATCTGGACAGATTAGCCTGATTTTGCACCAATGGACAGTGAATGAATACTCTAGTATCTGCAAGACCATATCTCAGGTTTCTGGTATTAAAGTGCCTGGAAGTGAAAATACATGTACATGTATCTTGACAAAAGTGAACAGATGCTACCGGTAATTTATGCAAAAATCATCAAGTTGATTTTGACGCTCATATTGTGCAAAAACAAAAGCAAATATTAGATATCCAAGATTCAATCCTTTGCTCAATATTCCCAGCTGTTGATTGCCATAAGCAGATAACCAGGTCAATGGCATATTTGTACTTACCCTTTTATGAGTATAAAAGCTAAAAACCACATGTTTTTGAGTGAAACAATTATATGTGCACTCTTTTTGAAAAAATAATTTTTTGGAATTGTCCAATGATGGAGCTTATAAAAATGTACCAATGTTGGGTGTGTGATCATTCTTTTATGCGAAAATGCGGATTGAACTTCAGGGTCACTACAGTTTTGACCAATATTCAGGGGATGTGTGTTTGTGTCAGAGAAAGAAGGACAGCTAATTTAGATTTGTCTTTGTGGAGCATAGTATCATGTTGAGAAGTTTCCAACAAACATTGATTTACACTCCAGTCGTCAAAACCTTATGACCTTGAGAACATTTAGAATCAGTGACAGAATGATGTGGATAAGACTAGCATGCCATTTTAAAAGCTTATATTAAAATGCAAATCAGAAAAACTGGAACAGGAAGTGGATCTATGTTCGCGTTTTCCTTCAGGTAGACAACAGATATCGACCCTTCCGTTTGCACTGTAGATCATGTAAAATAAAAAGATCAGTAAGAAATCGTTATTTCAAAATGAAACTTTACATGGCTCCTTAAGACTACTGCGAATATACAGTAGGTGTGCATTTTCTGTATATCCCGAAAGTATAACAATGAGAGCTGCCTGCATGTGTAACTGGGTCAAACTCCGGATTTGCATACTTGCGCATGCGTGTAAAGTATTAGTTCCACTGTATCATAGAAAGGTCTATTTTGGCTGTTTTCTATAGTTATGCTATTTTTTTAAAATTGACATCTTGAAATGAATGTTCACAAAAATTATGGGTGGAGCATGTTTGATACACCAGACCTTAGAGACTGTAATATTATATTGCACTATGCATATGAAAATCATATTAATGAGCATGTGAAACTGTAGAGAGAGTTTTAGAACATGGTGTCCCTTTAAAAAAGAGCTGAGGCCACAGACAGTTTGTCCCTAAAGGACGTGTTCCTTTGGGACTTGGAGGTTTCATGGTTACTTGATGTGCTGGCCTCTGTGAAATTACAGACACATCACCATCTAAAAAAAGTTAGTTGGCCAAAAGACCTGCTTGGATGGAGCCCAGGGAGAAGTCACAGTGTATTGCTGTCAACAACACATCGTCATGCATGATGCATGTATGTCTATGTGTTGTTGACAGCAATACAGATGTGACTTGTACCAGGGTTGTAATTGCGCAGACTGTCCAAGCCAGCGATCATAGGAGCAACGCAACTAACTTTTTCCCCCTACGTTATGGGTGTACCTGATAGAACTTCCACCACCTGTAGGAATAGAAAATGTTCTGTATTTTCTTGTAGAAACGGTAAAGATAATCAACAGCTGCGTGTATCATCACCTTCTTATTGCTGATCATTCTTTAAAACATATGCCCTGTGAAAGTGAATATTATTTCCTACTTGTATATACCAGTACCGTTAGTAACATGCAGGTGGGACTTACCATACCTGTACCGGTACATGTATGGTATTTCCAAGGTCTATAACAGATTGATGATGAGAAAACTTTAACATGCTAAATTAAAACAAGCCTTTTTTTTCTTTTTTCTATTTTTTTAAATTTTTTATTGAAAATAGTACAAAAAAGTGAACAGATGCTATGACTAAAGAAAGCGAAAGACTTCACATATCTCTATCTTAATGTTATAAGAAGATCTCTCCTATATACATGTACATGTACATTTGGTCCATTTTCATTTTTAAAGAACATGAAAACACATAAAGAAAGACAAAAAACAAAAGCAGGCACTGACACAAAAGAAAAAAAAGACAAAGCCATTCCTACAACTGTAAATACATGTAAAAAATTACAGATACATACATGTACGTGTCAGGTCCAGTGTCAAGATGTCACAAATGCCCTATACCTGTATAACAAAGTCTTGCCGTTTCTCAAAATATTGAGACATACCGGTAGTGCCTTTTTTTCAGGAATTGTCAGTTCTAACTTTTGAATATATTTTCCTATCTTTAACAGTTGAAAGCTTGGATAATCTTTCTTCAGTTTACATTTACAGTGTGTATATACATATACATGTAGGCATTTCTTGTGGAGAATAACAATATGATTCAACCGATCTGACTGTTCTTTGTCTCCAAGAATTATTTGCTTGGTTAGAGGATTTTCGGACAGTTCAGAACTTTGTTCCAAGATTTATACAGTTCATTCCATGTTTTTGGAAAAAAATACAATCAACAAAAAGATGAGTCATTGTTTCTGATGCACTTTGACAGAATGTACACAAATCTGAGCTTATAACTAAAGGTGACTTCATTCGATACAATGTTGCATTTGTTAAAAGGATATCTTCCACTGAAACTCACGCAGAGAACTGCTTATAGTAACTTGAAAAGGCATTGAATAGATAAACTTCCAGTCCAGTTCTACTTCAAATAATTTTCCAAAGAAATACTGACTTTTTAGGACTAACAAAATAATTGCTACTGATCATTAGTACAGATCTGTTTTGAAGAAGAATTATACAGAGGTTGTGATTTCTCCGGAGAAAAAACCAGATATGTACATGTATTTTATGGTCGCACACATACACAGGTGTTTCAACCAAGTGTTTTCCTCCTTCTGAGTGGAGTGAGCCTCTTGAATCACTCTTCTTTAACCAATGGAACACCTTCCTTCTCTTCTTATTATCACCTAATTCTCTCACATTGAGAGAAATGATTTTAATTTTACCAATCATTTGAAAAGGAGACACAATTTTGTGGTAGGAATGACTTGAAAAAAGCAAAAGTTAGAAATTTAGTTGCCTTCAAACAAACAAAACACATACACACAAAAGAACCACTGACTACAACATCAGCAGAAACTCCAAACACACAGGAGCAAAGAAAAAGACAAGAAAAAAAGGCCAAAGGCGCAGGAGAAGCTTAGAACAGCAAAAAAGTTTAGGAACTCAGGAGCGTCTGAAAAGGGGGAAACTACATGAATACGGTTTGCCCATAAGAGGAAAGAAAACAGTTTGAGAACTCTACAACATTAGCAAAGATTTTACATGTATTTCAGCCAGTTGCAATCACAGCATTGCAAGTATCGACTCTACAGCTTCAAATAAACACCTGGCGTCGGCATGTCTGTTCAAAAAACGCATTTGAGCAATACATACACATACACTTGGCAGTGCAGACACTGAAACAAGTCAGCTGCAGCAAGTGACCAGCTGCCGAAAAATACCTAATCTTAGAAAAAGAACACACAAATACAGTTCAAAGGGTAGAGACGTGCACAGTGCAGTGGCATCTGCCTTTGTAACGCACAATAAAAAGAATGCCAAAAACCGATCATCCGATACGTCTCAGAGTGAAACAGCATTTCCACATTTTGTCAGCTGACTAAGCTCTAACGAGGAATGTGTCAAAATAAAACCAAAAGAATGGTCCTTGCTGAAAATATATCATTCAAGTTGGAACATGCAGTTTATTTTCAATCAATGTATAAATTACCGTGCGAAAAGCGAATATGATTTCCTTGTTTATAAGCTTCATCCATGACCTCCCTCAAACTTTGTTTCACCATGTAGTCTGCATTGCACGAGTCAATTTGCACAAAAATATCTGTCAGTGAGTATTTCAAAGCTGCAGTCTTTTCTGTAGGACTAGATGCCATTGCAATCTGATGGGAAACTTGACGATGATATGCCGAGGTGACTTGCAACTGTCTTCTTTTGTCTTGCCAGGGGGAGTTTGATGTGCATTCTCGATGACAACGTCATCCAACTTGAACTTCTTCCTCAGTATATCTCTGACGATGTCCGCACAGGTTTCTTCTTTACCCTCTGGGATGCCACCAAACCTCAGATTGTTGAACTTCTCGAAATATGTTCAGTGTTTAAACAAGTATTCTCTAAACCCTTCACTCTTTCAGACAACTTTTGAAACAATTGATGTTTCTGACTCCTGTTTCTCCTTCTCGAGTTCGACGACACGACAAATGGTGTCTGTCAAATCTGTGCATGCCCATACCTGATGCTCTCTCTTCAAGCTGTTCAAATTTGGTGTCAACCAGTTCAATGCTCTCAACAACTTTTGACTACATCTCTTCATGGATTTCCTTCACCGTTTTAGATATACCATCAATTGTACTATCCAGGTCCTTCAGACACTCTTTGATGATTATTTTGAGAGCCTCTGTCGTCCAGCTTTCACCAGCCGCAGCTTCTGTCATCCCACTTTCCTTTTCAGCATGTGGGTGAGCACATCTGGCCGGCATCTTTGAAATATCGAGAGGTGGCACTATGTTCCCACCATGTTCCTGCGTACGATTCTTCATTGCGGCACAAGTCTCCATCAATATTACAGAATTTACTGGCAACTCTAAAATAACGAGATAGACTTTTAACACCAATGCAGTTCACATGTTGGGCGAAATAGTATTAGTATGTGATGTTAAATTTCTCCCGTTTTTGCAGAGCCTGTCGACCACGCTGTTCACTCAGTCATGACCCCCTAGCTTCTCCGCATACTAAAAACAAGTCTTTTTCAAAACTTTAAGCGTGATCTCCGCTTTTAGACAATTGAGCAAAAATTTAAGTTTATCCCTTTGAGGCCCATATACATGTACTACCTTTAACACACATGGTCTGTCTTTGTGATGAACACCACATGAAATAATTTGTTACCTATAGTATAATCATCAAGGCAGATTTCTTGAATACACTTGATCCTAACCTAATCAAGACATATTATGTCATATAGACCTTACATGTACTAAGATCTTACACTGCTACATGTACGGAACCTCCTCTAGATGCGGTTGTCTATGATTTTCTCACTGTGCTTAAAGTGAACTTGATCCCTAAATCCCGTATTAGTTCCTTCAACAGGGTTCCCTCCCTGCCCCACCCCCTGGAGTTTTGTCTTCCATCTTCCCAACCCCATCAGTCCAGTCCACATGGGTGGGATATGTCGGGTTGTGTATTAAAGTCTCCCAAGACTCTCTCACAGCCCCTCAATGGCTACGCCTCAGATAGCGCCCTCAGCAGTTGCTTTGCTTGCTAGAAAGACTCAGGGCCAATCACCTTATGGTTTATGATAGAGCTGCGTAGCGAAACTAGGGACTGTGAGAGTCTAAAGTCTCCCCTGCCCAAATAAACACCTTTGGCCAGCGATGTTGAACCCTGTGAGCAGTATTGTTGTACATGTAATCCTATCAAACCATGCCATATGGAAAACTTATCATGATAATGCATGCATGGTTATAAATAGTACTGGGTACCAATATTTGTTTACATTTGCACATTTTGAAATGCAATGATCTTACATGATAAATTAAGGCAAATTATGGAATTCAACCCCTCCATATCTTTCAAAGATCAATTGACAGACTTTAGATTAAGCAAAGAGCAAACCTTTGGCAAATGGTATCTAGAATTCTTTTATATGCAACACATGTCAGTATTCATCAGGCTTTTATTTTTCTCGGCATATCACCAAAAATTTGAATAACTTTGTTTTGTCAAGTGTAACATTTCAGCTCTACACATAATATGAATGTACCGTATACTATGTTCAATCATGTACACCTGCAATGCATGTAACTTTTCGAGATGAGATTATTTAAATTTCAAAGTACACATTTGTGTGATATATCTGATAGTGTGTGTCTATGTGGTACAGTGTTTATAAATGACCTTGACAAGTTGAGTCCTAATCACCATGTACCTGTATTGATATTTGCATATCGCTGTTCTTCATCCAATGGGAGTACCGGGGTAGAATACAGACATTTCCCAACACCACTTAAAAGTTTACCTCACAGATTTTGAGTACTTCATGGTAGAAAATGAAATCCTTTCACCGTCACAATTATAGGTTTCTTCAACATGTAGAGCATGACATCAAAGATCGTTTGATGTGTGTTATCCTGTGGATTTGAGCACAATTAGCATGGAAACTTATCACAGTCTCAACAAGTTCTGAGATACATAGACTGTGTCTCACCGCAGTTAGAGTTTGTGGCCATCCAAAGAAGGCTATATGGTGCTGAAATGTGCAGCTAAATTGGGAGGTTTGGAGAGTTAATACTAAGGCTCATGCATGCAATGAACCACAAGTTCCAGAGCGAATGGCCAACCTCTTCCGAGCTAAGCTGGTTCATTGAGCCAGTGTATCTCCTGCCTCCTGGGTTTCCATGTTGGTGGATGACAGTCCACAGCATTCCGAAACTCTTTTGCTACATACAAAGACCAAATTTAAAAAATATATTTTTTGTTTCTGATCCGACCTACCCTATTTAAAAGCCCTTTACCCGAAACTTTTTTCCTCATTTTCAAAGCTATAGCTAACACATGATTTTGCTGAATTTTCCAATTTTTTGGTGGGTCACACTGAAATAAATAAAAGTCCACAACTGACCAACCCTATTTCCTGTGGGTTTGTTGACGGAAACACACAATTACATTTACCTCCACTCGAGTAGGTGGTCAACACTGGCCCGGCAGAACCGCTTTCACTTTCGGCTTTCCTAAGGTCTGCAAACCAGACGGGTCAGTCACAATCAGGGTGCGCTAGAGTGTGTCACTTATGTCAAAATTTCAAGTTCATGATAACTGTCCAGTTAAATAATATGTTGAAAGGTTATGGTATTGGGCATATCTTCCTAAAATTTGGTGAAGCAAACGTCATTAGTTTTACCACAGTGCACATTGTTTTATATGGTCGACGCAGTGTCACGGACGCTACAGAAATGTTGAACATGAATAAACACAACCTCAAGTTTAGAGAGAAATACAACAATATTGATCATATTTTTTAATAGGACTTTCAACTTCTCTATGTCCTTCCGCTGGTATGCTGTACTTAAAAGTTTTATTGCCCTGAATTAACCATGCTATAGCAACAATGTTAATACCATTCAGTGTAATCAAAATGAACTTCTTTCTAAAATATTTTCTGTTTAGTATGACATGTAATTTTGTCATGGACGCTACCAAAATCAAATTTGAAAGTTAGGTCAATTTGAAATATAAAAAGCAATCAACAATCTGGTTTTTTCTTTCTCTTTTCTCCAAAACCTTTCTCAATCAAACATTTAAATTGTGAAAATTGTGTCAAAACATTGACAATTTCTTTAAATTGAACAAGAAAGCTATGGCGACTGCTGCAAAAATCAGTTGGAGTATGTGAAAAATGTCGATACCAGTAATAAACTTCAATATGTCAAAAAACACAGTTAACTTTGTTTGTGCTTTACTTAAAGTGTAAAACCAAGATAAAACTAGACACCTAGATCAGGCTAGAGCGACAGGTTGTTTAACTTTGACCTGTGCTCCCACAATAAAATTTGCTACAATGTATCTGACACACCACCCAAGAAATCCAGATGGCTTGCATCCGTTCTAACACCTGTCAGGATGGGGCGCACACACACCTAGGTGAGGCTGGAGATCAGAGACCTAGTCTGCCAACCTTTGACCTCTGTTCTATAATATATCTGTACTCTCTGACAAGCGTAAAGTTGGCGTCATACTCATCCTCATCCTCAGCCTCAGAGGTCACGCGAAAATGAGGATGAGGATGACGCTACAGCGTCAGCTTCACCGGCGTCAGATCTGATTATTCCTTAATGCATCTGATGGAATGATAAGTGTAAAAACGACTTTAAAAATGTGCTCCAAGTTTCATATCACTGTAAAGGTTAATTAAAACACAGTGGTTTTTGCATTTCATAAAATTTAGTTACCTCTCCTCTCAATACCCATTTCTCACGTTGTAGTTATAACGCAACATTCTTAGCCCTTAATTTCCTTAAAGTTCAAAGGTTATATGTATAATACCTTGACTTTTCAGGCCTCAAGTCATAGTTATACAAGTCAATTGTTTTATATGTCCTTTGAATAATTAGGGCTTTCATATCACCTCTCATGGTGGCGATTTTTACACATTTCGGACCATGTATACCTTTTTTGCACCAATTTTTGGAAAATCTTAACGCAAGAGTTAAGAGGATACCAACAATCACATCCGCGGATCGATGGACTGAAAATTACGAACATTTCCAAAAAACTAGTCCATAGGAGATATTCTAACGATAAAATATTACCTGCGAACTAGTTTTAGGATTCAAAAGAAAGTTGAGAAAGAATGGAGTTGTTATTTTCTTAAGTTATGGGCGAATTTTATCATTTATCCATCATCGGGTAGCGTATCCTCCGCAATCTTTGGATACGACGCTGAAGCTGATGCTGAGTAGCGTCATTTTAGCGTCAGCTAGAAAGGTCACCTGAGGATGAGGATGAGGATGACGCCAACTTTACGTTCGTACTCTCTGCCTTCAGAATATGTGAGAGTGGTGGAGACAGAGTTAACACAAATGTCATTTCTTAGCCCCTTCATTTTTTAAAATTCAAAATGTGATAACAAAACAATAAAATGTGGTGGTTATTTCACATTTAGATTGGCTTATAATCTGAAAAACAATGTTTTCATTTTATTGTAGCATCCGTGACACAATGAATTGAAATGGAATACACAATAATAAATGCATATACAGCACAGAATTCATTGTTCTTTTAACTAGAATTCTAATAACATATTCAATATAATTACTGCATTCTTAAAAAACACCAATCTAAGTGTTACAGTTGAGGCTCAACATAACTTTTTGAGTGTTTTATTACTTTTAAAAAAATCAATTTTGTGCAAATTTACAATTTTATGCCTTGAAGACATTTTGTAACCCAACTCCATGTATGTACCGGTACACACAATACACACTAGTATTTATATGTTTCATTTGATTAACTGCTTTAAAATGTTTTAAATAGTTAGGAATTATGACTATGTAGTAAACACCGTCACGGACGCTACACCGTCATGGATGCTACATTTCCATATTTTAGGAATATTAATAGTGAATGCAAGGGACAGTAATTATATAATTTGTTTATTTCAGGTAGGCACCTATTGACACTTAGGCCTGTGACATCAGATCCTTTATAACTCCTGTTGTCCTTAAGATATGAGTGTGTCACGGACGCTACAAGAAATTCCGACCACAGCGATCTCCATTTTCATTTATTCACAAAACAATACAATATGCAATTTTATTGAAATTTTGGTGTATAAAATGCTTGCCATGGATGTTGAGGTTGGAATTAAATTCAATGTTACAATATTTTATCCATTTTTTAGCTACTATAGACTATAGTCTATAGAAGCTATTGGGATGGGTATCCGTCCGGCGTCAGTCTGTATGTATGTATGTATGTATGTCCGTTTGTGAGGCGTCCGTCCACTCAAATATCTTGAGAACCGCAGTACTTACTGATTTGATATTTGTTGTGTAGATGAAAAATATGATTTTGAGAAACTACTTTTTTTTAATTTTTTGATATTGTTGAAAATAGGCAAATTAATGCCAAAAAAGGTGTTTTTGGTAAAAAATCTTCTTCTTTGTAACCGCTGGTCAGACAGCTTTGTTATTTTGTATACAGGTCCCTAGGGGTAACCCAACTTAGATTTGTTCAAATTGTGATGAAATATGCAAATGTGTATTTTTAAGGAATTTTTTTGTCATTTTTGGTCAA
>LD349806.1:269861-288122 GCA_001465055.1 Ptychodera flava | reverse complement strand
TCGTATGTTTAAAATGTTGTCGGCGCGCCCTTCGGGCGCCTTACTTTAAAATATCAAACTTACATATTTTCAGCCTTCCTTTAAAATATCAAACATACTTTCAGCATGCCTTTCACATATCAGACATATATCTCGGAGATATCCATATGTTAATATTTTCAGCGGGAACTCCGGGCGCTGTACTTTAATATGTCAGAAACATATAGAAATATTTTGATGTCTGTAAATTGAAAGTCTGTTTTGCAAAGTGTACCAATCATAATGAAACCTGCAGCGTATATGAAGAGCATGATAAGTTCCTAATACTGTTCTGTTTTCTCATTGAGAATTCAGCATTAGAAAGCAACATGCACTAGTATTTGGAAAATAATACCTTATAATATCTCAGAGCATACGATCCATGTGCCACATCTATATGAATATAAATTGTCAACTCTGAGAGAAATCGCACAAGTTATAAATGGCGAAATGCCTTTTCCATGAGCGACCTGAAAGCTAGCACACATGTAAAAATCAGCCTTGATGAAGTGCTTTAAATAGCACAGACTACAATTTAAAAATAACATCAAAGTTTACTTGCAGCTACCGTCCCCTATTAAAGGTATAAAATTGTATTATGTAACCAGAGTTTTCAACGAGCCCATTAAATGTGATAGGTTGTTTGAATTATCCAATCACAAAACACGTAACAAAATATTTAATGAGAGGCCATTTTGGAATGTGACTTCGCTTTCAACCCTCGTGCTTTTGAAGGAACTGTTCAGTATTTATCATTGCCAATACTCTTACGAAGTGTTTCAATATCAAAGGAATTTTTTAATTGAAAACTTTGACCAGCTTTATGCTCATATAACATCACTGTGGTATACGTCAAGAAAACCATGGAAAGGGATAGACCATTAAATCTTAGAAGGGGTGGTCAAAATCTAAACTATGTTTACATGTACTAATATTATGTTTACGCTTCTCAATTCTTGAAGTTTAGGAATTGCAAAAGATGTTTAATTAGAAAAGTGGTTATTATTCTTGATTACTTTGTGAGTTTATTTATTTATAATGTGATTTTCATATCAACTGTGTGGCGTGACAAATTTTATAGCAAGTACTCAAATTTTATACAAATAGATACACCAATGTTATGCCAATATATGTAAAGGAGGCATCACAATTTTTCAATCCGTGGGGACCACTGATGTTACAATTTACAAGATTTATTTTATTAATAGCTAAACAGAATTGCTTTTTACCAATGTGTCAGTGAATTCGTCGTCTTGATGTTAAGAAAGGGAGGGTGTTATTTGATTTTAGAATGCAGGCTTTGGGAGGGGAGGCATATCCGTAATTCCCCCGGCCCACCAGCTCATAATTACTCAAGTCTCCCTTAGTTAAATTAGTACGCGAACCTCGATCCAAGGAACATAAATTTTGATTGTTATAGGGTATTGAAATATACCATGAGCATACACCCTGTAAGTTACGTCTGGTTTACACACTAAACCCTTGAAAATGTTTTGATGGTACAACATAGCCAGGAAATAAAGATTGTTCATACGTCTGTGTAGATTTATTCTCGGCAAAGTCAGACACGAACCTGAGTTGAATCGCAAAACATGAAAGATGGGAACTTGGAACACGATTCATACATAGCCTAGATATTCTTACTTCACTTGATGATATAATGTAATAAAATCTCTTTCACCCTTGCCCATAGACAAACCACAAATATTTAAGAGGCAAAAATGAAATATATGGGGGAGAGGATTAACCTTGTTCAAGATACTTACCATACAACAGAATTATGGAATGTTTTGACTGGCCTAGTTATTCTAAGCTGCATTCAAATGCAGTCTAACGCAATGTGATGCCACTTGCAAAGGCTTACGTTCACTTTGGATTAGGTGCTGTAGGAAGGGTCATAGCGAAGGATCAAGGGACAACTGAACAAAAGAAAACTGAGCTCTCAGTGTCTCCTAAAATCTTCATTCTTCCTAGGAGCGCAACTGTGCACGTCTAGGCCATGTTAGCTGCAGTAGGAGTAGGTCACGTCGACTCCTGTCCGTTTCGACCCCAGTATTTCACACCCTCTAGTCAATGTTGCATCTCCACCTTGTATTACTTTTCTTGTTACATAATATTTTACTGAATATATCATGTAACTTGCCTGAGAAAATTGGCTTCAAAACAAAAAATTAACTGTTTCAATACGCAAAATGCAGACTGGACACTTAATATGACCCAGCGCCTGAGCGGAGTTTGTGGCGACAATTGATGGGCTGTGGTCGCACAATGTATCTGTCTAGCCTATTCGGGTGCGTTCCCGGCTTACAAGATTCCACTAAAATCCTTCAAAGTGGTATGAGCATCGAAAAAACTGACGACGTACTTTCGAGATAATGATACAAGTTTTTCATTCATACCGAGGAAAAGGTTTGAGGCGTCGAGTTGACGGGGTCAAAATGGTCAGGGGTCGAGATGACTTGAAGCCGCTGCAGTTATCACTGTCCTTCTATCACACCGTGCAGTTTTGCAGCTCATACGTTACCCGCAACAAAAATACGGGAAAGGGTTATGAGCTTATAACCGCCGCGCAGTGTCTTATAGCACAGACAAATTTATAACAGACTAGCAACGGGCATTGTTCAAGGTGTGAAGCGGTTACCAAAGCCATCTATGTTTGCCTCGCCTCGCCTCACGAAGCTCTTGACTCTCTTTTCCGAAGAGTGCCGACCATGCACCCTTCAGTAGTTTCCGGATTTTCGCTAATTTTTAAGCGAAAGTATGTTCGGCAAAGTTCGTGTTGTTTTTGTCTTGTTGTGCTGAGCAGAATTAGCGTGCTGGCGAAAACTGGAAAGTTTTGAGCGTTTGGGAGGTGAGTTTTACCATTTTAAAAATTCCTCTTACCTTTTTATGAATATGTAATGAGCGCGTTTGAACACATATTTGAAATTCTTTTATCGATACTGTCAGATTTTACTCAATGGTTTACGGTCAGTCATACCGTATTTTACACGTTTGTCAAGAAAGGACATGTTTATGAAACTGCTGGCGTGTTATGCTTTGATTGGCGTGAAGCAGTCTTTCTGCCCTGAGAGCTCACACAGTAACTCTTGTTGCTACGCGACTGGAAGCACGATGCCATCTCGTCGTAGTTTTCGCATAATCTCGTGCAATTATCAACCACAAACAAAGTCTCCAAAAAGTTTAACACCTTTGAAGCTCATTTTAATATGAAAAGGCCATAGTCTACCGAGACGACCATGGAACAAAAGACATGCCGCGTTGCTAGTCTGTTCTATATTTGTCTGTGCTTATAGGAATACACAGCAGTGGGCACTTACTCTGCTCCTTCTTTAACTTACACAAAAATAACGAACGCAGTTAGTGTTCGGTAGATGTGCTGTACAATCGGTCCGACCGGCTGAGCTGAAGTTGTTCACAGTTGTTACGCACACAGGGCAGACATAACCGTCGAGTTCAGTGTTTGCCATGTTGCGCTTAAATGACAATTGAAAGGTTGCTAGGTTGGTGTAATTGTATATAGCAAGTAATAACCCTTTAAACAACTGCTAAATAGATAAAGCTTTGAAATCATGGTCCGCTACCTCCGCTACCCCTCGCTTACCAAAATCTCATTTGCATAACTGAATCTTACCCCGAATCCTGCAATAATTGAATTCCTGCTGATCGTTAGCATTATTGGTATCACTAAACATATACTCCATAGGCAGGGACATATTGACGATCTCGAGAAAAACTCAAATGTTGGAATATGATAACATCACTGTTGTTTTTGTTTGTTTGTTTATTGAACAATTTATTTCGTCTTTAAGCACTATTACAACCAAGAAAAATGCATTTAATCACTTTAAGAACTGCAACAATATATCAGTCTTTTTACCCTGAGCTCTCTGATAGAGATCATTTTCAACACAAATTGCTGAAGAACGAGTACTAAAAAATTATATACTACTTTGAGGTTACTACCAAATATCGCCTGTTCCTGTGTCGTATCAGTATGAGTGTCATTTGTGCTGTGCCAGACACTCGACTTCGTCTCGTGTCTGACGCAGCACAAATGACACGAATGCTGATACGACACAAGGAACGTGCGATATTGGGTAATAACCGATTTATCATATACCCATGCCCATAATTTTTCTAAAAGTACGGTATGCGTCGTATAAAAAATTCCAGGGAAAGCTGGGTGATTGTGTGTCTTCTGGGTCTTATTTCGCTGTTATTTATACATTCATGTCATTAAATTCACATTTACTTTCTCTATTCCACATTTCAATTGCATTTGTATTCTTCAAAAATATTCCATTAACACTTATGGACAACTGTATGGTGAAATCTTATGCTGAGTTCTATACTTTTCTTTGTTTGTAAATTATCTTTTGTCACTAACGTAACTTTCGGTAGAAGAATTTCAAAGCAATTTCTTTTCGTTTCCCTCTTACATTTCGAGCGCATAAGACAACATAGTTTCAAACAATCAATATATATAAGAAACAAAAATATTTTCCATGTTGCTTTCTGGTCATTAAAACATTTTCTAAACCAAGTAAATTTTACGGTAAGAGCGATTTTGTAAAAACTTTGAATACCGGAGTATCCTATTTCTCTACAAGTGACAATAGAACACTTAATACTCTATATGAAAAAAAATAATAATGTCGACCCAATTGGTCAGCTTTAAATTTCCTAACAACATCGCGAGGCACAAATTATATACCCCTGCTATTTACGAAATTTTAGATAGCCCAGGTCTCTTCGTCATCAAAACTGAAAAGTTTCATTTCAAAGCGTTGAGAATACCTCCATCTTTTGGTAACCAATTTAACTAATCAGATTCTGTTTCATGTAACAAACACACTCCCACTTCGGTTACCCACAAGCGTTCTTTGAATCTTTCAAGTACAAATCCACACTGATTTAGTATTGCCGTTATTAATTCGTAAACTGGAAAAGTTTTGAAACTGACTCGTGATATCTATAGTTATGTAGATAGATTTTCTCATTTCTAATAAAAACTGTAGTATCATCTGCTAATAGAGCAATACGGGCATGTTTTACTTTTATTGATATGGGAGCTCAACGCCATCTCTGTGCAAAGTCTAATTCTGCAAGCTAGTATGTTTTTAACACAAAGAATATACCTTAGCGTCACTCACGTTCTTTGTACTTTATCTTGTGTCCCTCGACTGTTTCATCGACCAACGTCAGTCAGGTTGGCTTTTCGACCACAGACAAAAATGACTAAAAAACGACAACAACAAACATGTTCAACAGAAAATCGAGAAAAAGGCAGGACTCTTTTCATCGAGATGTAGTTAAAATATAATGCAAGAAGACAAAATGAGCGAAAATATTTTTTGTAAGAGTATAATGCAGAAAACTGCGAGAAAGGTGTGACAAAATGTTGTAATCAATACTATAATGCGTAGACACTCATGCCAGAGTGACACATCAAAACGTGGCCACGTCTCCTTGGAAAAGATCGCTCAGATCACTATACCACTGCTGTGCTTCTAGGCAAGTCACCAACATCTTCTAGGTCAAATGAAACTTCACGCAATGCAAATTAATATAGAGGCTGTTCAATTTGAGTGGTTAACACATAAATCGCACTTTGTTAACTGATGTGCGAAAAGAAATTATACCTAGCATTCTACACTATGCTTTTGAAGCCATGTTTGGAGTAAATTGCTGCCATTCTGATACCAGCAAGTAAAAAAACTAGGACTGTGAATTCGCACAGTGTGTTCAATAAGACGAATTCTTGAAGGCTTGAATTTTTACCCCGCTCAACACAGTCTCTCAATGCACTAGGTCAACTTCTCTTCCCTGAACAGGTTTGATCAGGTTCTAGAGCTGTAGCCTAACTCAGCCGTTACATCACAAATAGCAGGAAATATCTGCAGACTATTCACCCTGGGTTTGACACTGGTCAGGTACTCACACTCTGGTTATTACAATCCATACAGCACGTTGCTCTAATCACTTGTCTTAGGCAACACTGTTCAGCAATTTCAATCATACAAAATCAGGGGTAACAAATTCTGCATAAAAGCTTCTAAATTCAAAAACAAAATAGTTTCTCAAGTTCAGCAACTAATCTGGGTGGGTTTTTTCACCAACAGCACAGTCTCAGCTATCTGTATATGGACTTCATAATCGCAAAGTCAAACATTTGGACGAGACAGAATTTTTTATGAACATATCCAAACACGTGTCCGTGGTTAGCACATTCAAAGCCCAAAGTCTGGCTTCAGATACATGTCCAAAAAATCATTTATTACATGCCTCGTATATCGAACGTCGCGCGCTCCATAGGATTCAATGGTAACTCGCCGATGACGTCGCGGGCCGCATAGTCATCACTGGACTGAAAGTGAACCGGAACTATTCTCAACTTGAAAACTTTTGGATGTAGAAGTCTGAAATTTCATGTTATGCACGGAAAATCCGGTTTTTGGAAAATTTCGCATAAAAATATTGATAAACCACATAACAGTAGTTTAAATATATCAATGCGCCATTCGATGATGAAAGTCGTTCTATTTAACCGTTTTTCGTCTAAAATGAAAATTTTACTATGATTTGCCAATAAACGTAAATATTTTTGGTGCAAACTGAGTAAAAGAGGCATGTAATAAAAACAATATAACCCAAACATGGGACTATGTACCCTCGGGGCAGGAGACCATTTGCCCTCCTTACGTCGGGCAAATGGTCACCTGCCCTCGGGCACATAGTCCCATGTTTGGGCTATAATATATACAATTCTACTTATGTCACTCTAAAATTTGTGTACATCAGGATAGCATAGAAATTCATTCCTAGTCACTGTTCGGTTCTAAAATCCAACTCACTAGTGCCCAAAATCATGATGCTCACTGCATGCCGTATATGGTGTGACTCCCATAGAAAGGTGTCTTTCAGGGCAATGTCACAGTGCATAGGATTATTATATTCACATTAGGCGAAGCGATTAATTTCTGACACAATGCGAGTTATGATGCATCTGATCACTCACAGTAATTTGAAATATTTTTAGAGTAGAGATACATGCTAGAACATCACACATAGCAAAACAAATATTTAATTATTTAATTCAGGCATACTCTCTCGGAACTATTTTCCTATGCAAAAAGCCATTAGCGTGCAAAGTAAATGTAGGGGATTTTACAGTCTCACAGTCTAAGGTTGCAAGGACAATATCAATCATCCTCAAGTCTTTGCCAGTGTTTATCTCTTGTATCCTGTTCACTATGGAAGAACACCTCGGGAACGCTTTATTGTGCATTATGTTCACGTTTTAAAGTCTTGCGAGTCGTGTCAATAATCTTAACATTCAAGTTATCGTTTAACCGTGATCGTTCATGATATCATAAAACAAACACATGAAAAAATGTGGTCCATGTTTTGTCCGTATGCAATTATTTTCAGGTTTTTACTTAGTGTTTGTATGCAAGTGTAATGAATTTGTAAAATTGTATTTGCATGTCAATTTATTTATGTTACAGTGAAACACGTTGAGCCACCTTATGTTAAAGTTTCCGAACATTTGTTTTCACTCGTGCCCACTAAAGGAAACAGCGCCATCAAGGCTGCATGTTAATTTTCCAACATCCTTTTTGTTGACATAGTGGTTTGCACGTCCCTCTTACCATACATTATATATGCAAATTTCTTGAGGCCGACTGTCCGTTGTACATGTACCTTGACGTAAAATACCAACATAAAGGCAGTTCCTCTCATTTTGTTAAACACGTTAAAAGAGAACAAAGTTTAGAACTCGTCGTCTCACATGAAGACTTTTGAGTTGTAATTAGGTTGTAAATTGAATAACTAATTCAGATACAAAATAAAATGACAGTGATGCTACAACATCCTGTTATTGCAGATGAAGTTTGAAATATGAAGGTGATGAGCACTATTCACCCACCAATTATTGATAGATTCCATGATCAGAGGTTTTCAGAGGTTTTCTTTGTGAATAGACATCGGCGACGTTATTAACGTTAAACAAGTTAAAAATATCACAATCGAAATTGGTCCACACCAAAAACCGTGCTATATAGGGGCATCTTTCACAGGACTAAAACTTGGTGACCATCAATAAGGATATCAAGTCCCACTGTAAACTTAGTGTCCTCTTTTGATGGCAAAACTACGGCGACTTTCGGTTGTAGTCCTGCCTCGACGACAGTGAGGGGTGAAAAGAGTTTTGAAGACACCTTATTGTATCAAACAACTCAGGACTTGCATCAAAATCTGAGGAATTTTTTCGTTCAAGGCAATAGAATGCTCTATCTTTAGGTAAAGCACCATGAAGTGAGTAGAATCGATTGTACAAAATATCTTGAAAGTAATCCGTTCAAAAAATGCTGTTTACTACATTAAACGTTCAGTCTGAGCTACAAAAAGTTCCTTATTATATATAGCCTTTACTATTAGAGTACAGTTATCAATACATTATGTAACATATATGATCTCTTTTATCTTTGTTTTGACTTCTCTGCATGGTTGTTTGACTCATTGATTTTTAGAAAACCTTTGTATCGCAAGGGCAAGCTCATCTAGCGTTTTCAAAAATCGACAAATAAGCTGAAGTCTTGTTTATAGTCTTTACCCAAATATCCTTAGCCTTTCTTGCCCTAGCCGAATCCTTCATGTA
Organism: Ptychodera flava; assembly: GCA_001465055.1. Classification (NCBI taxonomy): domain Eukaryota; kingdom Metazoa; phylum Hemichordata; class Enteropneusta; family Ptychoderidae; genus Ptychodera; species Ptychodera flava. The sequence continues at coordinate 279,439 of LD349806.1, read as the reverse complement.
ATGCGCGAACCCGCTTGAACTCGCAGCATATAAATTTAATGAGAATTGATTGGCAGTCAATATTGGTTTCATATCGATTTAAGGAATGGTTGGGGATAATAAATGTAAGGATCGACAAATTCAAAAATTTCGAAAGAATGACTTGTACTAGTATGTTCTTATTCTAAGCCATGCATGTGTACCAATCTTTTGGCTGATGGTTTGCCAGTCGGAATATGCCAAATGTTAGACAGAAAAACGTTTTCCAGCTCAGTATTAATTATTTGTAACAACACATAAGTACTAACTATATGTCGCGTTCAGGATATGGTTTTAAAGTAATGAGATAATATAATGACTGAGGATATGATATGGGGAGAAATACAACGTAGAAGCATAGGAGACAAAATTGTATTAGGTTAGAGTTTCATCAAAACGTTTATTTTAATCACTTAAATGACCTTAATAGCAGATCATTTTGTAGACACTTTCAGTAGCAGAGTGTAACCTGTCAATATGAACAGACCAATGCCATGTATCCTCAAGTCGAATACATATTCAAAAATTAACACTAAATAAATTTACTATCGCATTAACTTACATTATGTCCGTCATGCAGGTCTATTAATGCCAGGAAAATGATAATTTCTATCTGTAATTACATGACTGTATTAGAAGTACGTAATTAATATTATCAATATTATGCCGAATATGATCAAGCGCGCTGTAAATGGGAATTGTTTACCCCGAACCTTTTATTATGGATGGTATTGGCGTGTATGACATACACTTCATGCAGTCTAATGCCTGTAATTGATAAAGACATCATCATGAAAGATGAAGGGCGAAAAATCCTCAATCAATGTCTGGTTTTTTTCATGAAATGTGTATAAGCATAGAGTGTCATTGATATGTGTAGTTCAATGTACATACGTCATTTTGAAGTATGATGTTGATGTGATGTTTTGTGTTGTTAACCTATATGAACAATAATAAGCTGTAAGTTACAATAAGCTGTAAACATAATTTGTCATATTTGTTTTCGCATTAAAGAAACCTCAAACCTTTGGGCAGTACAATGGATGGAACACAGTCGTCTCCGAGCCTTACATCAAACGAATGGTTTCGCAAGCTAAAAGACTATTATGACAAGAAAGGGGCCAAGCTGAACATGCAACAGATGTTCAAAGAATATGTTAAACGCTTCGAAAAGTTCAGATAGGATCATATAGTTTTTTGTAAGGTGTGTGCTGACGTTTGCGTTTCCGGAAATAGGAGACTCCGAAATACAGTATTTATATAGGTATGCGATGTCCTTGTACGCTTGTTTAGTCGCTTTGTAAGATGCATTCAAGTATATTTTACACCATCTGATGCGCTATAGTCAAATCTCCGTCAAAACAGACCATGGTGACAATTCATTTTTGTCTGACGAATTGTACACAGAGAAATACCGTGGACGAAATGACCATTCTCTGCGCTGTCGGAAATTTATCTCCTCACTTTTAGAAATTCTCCGCGCTGTTGGAAATTTATCTCTACTGTTTAAAAATCTCCGCACTGTTTGAAATTTATCTCTACTGTTTGAAATTCTCGCCACTTTTTATTATTCCCCGTGCTTTTGGAAATTTCTCTTTACTGTTTGAAATTGTTCCACTGCGAAAAACACGAGTACACGATGACGTAAAACAGAAAAATTTCATGGGATTATATATTCATTACATGAACAGTCTTCTTATGTTTCGTTTGATGCTGATGGATCAAAATTATAGTTGAGGATTGCAAAAATATTGTCGCGATCTGGCATTTATTTCCCTGGATTACTTTCATTCAATGAGTGAAATGGTCAATCGCCCTGAAGATATGCAAATACTTACTGGATACTTTTATTCATAAATCAGATAAAGTTGAAAGTTTGATACACTGAATGCCATCTTAACCAATCAGACATACGGATTCGGTCACGTGAACTTGTCAACTATTATCTCGCGCTGTTCCATAAAATTTTCCTTGTCACGGTTGCTCGTACTTGCGTGTTTGTGTAAATAATTATCCGCATTTTTTCTTTTTATCTTGATTGCAGCCAAATGTAGCGTTGTGCAATAACTCTGTACATTCCAATCATGCTGATTGTTCCCTGTGATATCGGGGCCTTCAAATTATTTTCTGACTGAGCGGACATTAATGTGACTTGAACTTCTTAATGAATATAATTTAATTGATGTCAGCAATCATTTATAAGCACCAAAGCTTGTGACGTTTTTATATTGCCTTTCCGTTTTATCGCAGCCTTGAACTGGATACTGGTGAAGGAAACTTCTTGTTTGATTACTCAAAAAATATCATAAATGAAGAGGTATTCCACATGCTCATTCAACTGGTATGTAAATTCATATTTTTCTAGTTGTTCATCTTCGTAAGTTGTATTCATGATCTTAACTAAGACAATAGTACCTGACAGTACTATTTTTTGAAATGCAGGGAACAAGATGTTGTATGTGTAATTAATTTAAACTCAGATAAGAAATAGGCAAGAAATTGTAATGCAAGAACAACTGCAGATCATTCGGTTTGTTAGCCTTATCAAAAATGATGGTCTCTTAAACGTTTTTATCCCTGATGAGCACACGATGTCTTGAATACAAAACACATCATCATTTTTTTCAAGTATGACTTTATCATCCATCAACCACCCAAAATAATGCAGTTAATTTATATCATCAGTTTTTGATTACTCTACTCCACACCACAAACTATGAAAGCCCATAAGGAAGATTTATCTCGTGCGCACGAGATACTATCTTGTGCGCACGTGAAAGTATCCCGTGCGCACCAGCTACTTTCTCGTGGCCCCGTCTCATGGCCCCGAGATAGTTTCTCGTGCGCATATGATAGTATCTGGTGCGCACGTGATAGTATCTCGTGGCAACTATATAGTATCTGGTGCGCACGTGATAGGAATTTTCTCGTGCGCACAAAATATTATCTTGTTCGCACGTGATGGTTCGCACTATATAGTATCAGGGTTGCCCATCTGATACTAGACGTTTCTGATGCGCACCAGAAAGTATCAGGTGCGCACCTGATACTATCTGGTGCGCACCTTATACTTTCTGCCGCGCACCAATTCTACCTGGTGAGCACCAGAAAGTACAGGAGAGCATTGTGACATCTACTGCGACAGTGTCTATACTGATTTCGTAAGCTCCATGGTGGCCGATATTGGCTGACACGTACGAGATACTATTTGTTGCGCACAAGATTGTATCTTGTGCGCGCTAGATACTATCTGGTGCGCACCAGACACTTTTTTATATTAGGTTCGCATCATAAGGTATTAGGTGCGCACAAGGTACTTCCTGGTGCACACCAGATATTATCTCATACGCACTACATAGTGTCATGTGGCACCTGATACTGGAATTATCTTATGCGCACCAGATAATATCTCATGCGCACTAGATAGTACCAGGTGCGCTCCTGATACTGTAAGTATATGCGCTCACCAGATATTTTCTGGCGCGCACCAAATAATATCTGGTGCGCACAAGAAAGTATTAGGTGCACACTAGATACTATCTGGTGCGCATCAGATAATATCTCGTGCGCACTAGATAGTATCAGGTGCGCACCTGACACTAGAAGTATCTGGTGCACACTAGATTCTATCTGGTGAGTACAAGAAAGCATCAGGTGCGCACTTTATACTACCAGGTGCCCACCTGATACTACACGTTTCTGATGCGCACCATATAGTATCTCGTGCGCACCAGATAGTATCTAGTGCGCTCTGGAAACTTCCTATCTCGAGCACACGAGATAGTGTCACTTACGCACAAATTACTATCTCGCACCAGATATTATCACGTGGCCACAAGAATTTATCTCGTGCGCACCAGATAATATTTTTTCTTCTTTCCAAAACGTTCCTTATAAGCTATCAAACACAAACATTTGGACACTGCATTGCAAACGTCCTTCAAAAAGATTTGGAACATTACAGTCACCTTCCCTAGTCATGGTTGCTTTGCGTTCATTTTACGTCGTTCTCTACAACTCTTTAGTAAATCAAAGTCCATACATGCCATGAAAATAAGGAGAAATATTTTCTTGCCATCACACTATTATATATGGACACTATTCGGTCCATTTGACAACTATGTCGAGAATGTCAAACGTGTGATAAGAAAAATATTGCGAAATAAGGTAAAGTTTTGTAAGGGCAATAGTTCAGCTTATTGTCCGACGCACAGCCTCGAGAACTGCTTCCTTGTAGTGGAAAAGTTAAGTCTCAACGAACATTTTAGGCGAAATTTCCATAACTGACGTCCGACTGGTATCACGTACGTAGCAGTAGTAATTAAAATATACCAAACAGCACTCAACATCTTAGTTATGCATGAGCTGGTTAAATTTATGGTCCGGATGCTTGTAGATAAGGTGCGAATCAGACAGGGTTAATGGTACCCTGAGCTAGAAACATATCATAGCAAACACTTTATAAATGTTACATTCTATAAAATGATATTCAATCAATTTATTTCGCCATCGCTCTTCAAGGCTAAGTCTCTCGACATCGAGACAGCTCGGGAAAGTTTGTTTCGTGGTGAAGTTGGTTTCAACGGAAGATACGCGGTACATACAGCGCTACGTGCCAGCTGCGGAAAGGGTCCCTTGATCAATGGCACTGACGTCATGGCAAACATCAAATCTACGTTGGATAAAATGAGACAGTTTACAGAGTTAGTTGTAATGTTTTGAATATATATATATATATATATATATATATATATATATATATATATATATATATATATATATCGAAGTATACAGCTGCCCTAGTGGGAAATTACAGGCGATCGATGCTAAATCAGAGCGTTATAAATAATAACAACAAATTACTTCAAGTACAAATTCATGATATCTGTTACTTAACTTTCATGAATCCTACGATCTTCAGACAGAAGAAGTGAAATAATTCTTATCTCGACACTCTGTTTTATATGTTTAGGACGTACCATTCTATTTGCTGGTGGTGTTAAAATTTCACAAATATTTTTGTTTTTGTGGCGACATTTTGAAACCAACGCATTGCGTTTGTTTAACAGTATAGATTTTTCAGTATTGATAATGTGTAGCTTTTTCGGGTATACAAAGATTACATCGATATATATGTATATAATATATATATATATATATATATATATATATATATATATATATATATATATATATATATAATTCATTTATTTATTCATTATTTGTAAGAGTGAAAGCGACAATGTGGTCTTTTTAATTTATATATGTATGTACCCTGTTTGCTCGCAATTTTAACTAAATTAGTAGATAGCTGTTGGGGTTTTTTTTCGAATCAAGCTGGTGTGTTTGTTTGTTTGTTCACGAAGATACAAGGTAAAGATGTATTTTATTTGCAGGCTGTCAGAAGTGGCGAATGGAAGGGATATACCGGAAAATGTATCTCTGATATTGTCCATATCGGTATTGGTGGATCAGGACTTACACTTGTGAGTGAGCTACTAAAATTAGTTTTTTAAGTGTGAGATATTATTATATCGTTGTTTATCTTTTCGTTGGCTCGGAACATTTACATGTAAGTGTTACAAATGCACAGACCAATAAATGAAGTGGTAAAGTCATCTGTCAACGTAAGTGGTAAATTCTTCTTAAAACACTCAAAACATGTCGGCCTAATTGTGCATGCTTGCCTTTGTTGCTATGTTTATAATTATCTGATACTTTTGAATTGTTGTTCGTAGGATTCTCTGATGGCAGCGGAGGCTCTGAAAGCTTACGCTGGTAGCATAAAAATACACTTCATATCCGAAATTGATGATTTTGAAATCGCAGATACACTCAAAGAAGTTAAAGCTGATTCAACACTATTCGTCATCGTGTCACAGGTGAAGTTAATCTAACTTTATTGATCACAGGCATCATAAAATGTAATTTTAAAATTATTAAGAGAAATACTAAAGAAAGAAAGAGAAGATGATTGTGTCAATAAAGTTTTGAAGTGATTCCGGATTAACACAGTCGGTTTCCAGGTTTGTTTCAAAGGTGATATGATAAACGCCATTACAATATTATGTTATTTTCAAATTTCATTTCGTAGTTTCGCTGGCAAAATTCGAAATTTGGATACAAAATTCGAATGAACGGAATAATTGTCATAGTGCCAGTTGGCTCACATTATTTTTTGACGCATTTTACCACTTTTTTGACCTCCAAGAACACTTTATTACTGTATCCAGAATTACAAATACCGTAATCTGTAGATACAGAATATATAATATGGCGGAAGTAAAATAAGAAATGGGGTTACCGTATGATTTAAACATTCACTAAACCTCAGAATTCTTCAATGATAAAACTAATTTTCATAAACGCAGTGAATAGAATATATGTTAGAATATATAAAAACTGTTAATAGCGAATAAAATTTTACACAGTCAAAATTCCGAAAACGGCTGCATTCACTTTGATCAGTGCATTTGCAATTCTACACTACGATGACTGAAAAAAAAAGTTTAAGAAACTATGAAATTACAAAATTGAAATGACCCCTGGGTTATACAGTTTGGTCAAGTGCATTATTCTTTTGCCCTCAAAAAGATACAATGTTGGTATTTATTCATCAAGTAAGTGTGTTTGTCATAAAAGAGACCTAAAGCTGGTAACATTGAAGCTATTCCGATATGGTAAAGTTTTATTAATTATTAAAAAGTCTAACACTTTGCCTGCTTAATTTTCATCGTGTACATTTTTAAACGAATTGACTACGCATTGGATTTAGTCAACAAGTTTCAAAGAATTGTACTGTGACTTTGCAGACTTTCGCAACGAAGGAAACAATTTCAAATGCATCATTATTGAAGAGGTGGTTTACAAAGATAACGCGGGACAACAGTGCCTCCAAGAAGCATTTTGTAGCAGTAGCACGTAACGTGGTACATTTCATTATATCTTTTTACCATAAAATAGACAATCATACGAATATCATTATATAGAAGACCTTGCTAGTTCAAATAGACTTATAATTAAGCAATAATGTACCCCCCGAGTACATTATGGAGTGCAAAGTTTGCTTGAGTCCATTATGTGCCGGGAGGGGGTACATTATTGTTATTATTTATCATAGTTTTGGCAATGCCAGTGAATTTGCAGATGTAGAAAACGAATGAAAAAGGAAAATGTAAACTGAATTTGAAGCCCGTGAGCATCGCCCGGCCAAGATCGGCCCTGAATTTGTATACTGCATACATTTACACACACTCCACATTCACTGCACTGTGCAAGCACGTTCAACGCATAAAAAATAAGCAGTACCTTCATGGTTCGATTTGGAAATAAAAACTATGTATTTTCGAAGGAATTCAAAAGTAATTACATCCTTTTCGTCGATTTCAGACGAGAAACATCAACTTTCAATATCATATCAGTCAGCCTAGAGAGCTCAAAACACGTGAAATGCAAGGCAAACAAAAGAACGGAATTTTTTATTAATACATACATCGACATCAAAGCCTGTTGCAGAGAGCGTCCTTACCAGCTAATCGATGCGATGAGTATCACAGACAAAAAAAACAGTGTATTCGCTCAGAGCAAAACATTCAATCACAACCAATATCAACACAATTCTGCAATGTTGTTTAAATGTTTAAAGTTCATTAATAATAGCGTCAATAAATTCAATTTTCGATGGCTTCTTGAGGAGAGCTAGTGAATTTTGGCGAACTAGAAAACTCGACGTAAACGGGTGCTTGAAAGGTACAGTTGACAAACATACCAGAGAGGCTTTGTCGGGAACTTGTTGAAACCGATGATGATATTTGTCGCCGATTTGCAACCGGTGCATCAGAAATAGGTAGTCGAGATGTCAGACCAACGGAGAGCCCACGATCATCATGTTTGTTGGTCGTAGCTGACCTTGGACCGAGACTTTGAATGGCTCCAGATTCATTTCTGTGGACACTACCGGACAAGGTTGATGACAGCTGCCGTTGTTGGCCCGTTGATGGCTGGTTAGAGTAGCTTTTAACGCTTGCCTCGTTTACATGGCCACTGAAGTACATAATATGCCGTGTGTGAAACCGAGCATCATCCAAGAGTTTACAAGCCGTGACTCGGATACAGTGGTTAGTGTAGATTTTTGATAGTTCGGCCTCTTTGCTCAAAGTTTTCATCATGGCCCCCAGAGTATTCTCACCCCACAGGCGCGTTCACATACCAACACGATTCTTCTGAGTTGAATGGAGCCTTTGGTCGCTGGAACAACTTTACAAGGATGTATTAGTAGCATGGAGTAAACTCAGATGTTTTACAAATGATGCCACTAGACAACGGTCTGTGTTTGTGGCATACATTCGTGCGTGGCAAGTGTACTTGTTGTCTGCATCGCCGGCGTGGTTTTTCACTTTCTTGTTGAATGTATTTTTTTCATGTCGTTGCCCGATGTCGTCCCTTACGATTTACCACGCCACGTAATACATATTTTGCCACTTGAAACTCTCTGTCGTGCATGATGTTAACCTTTCGGTGGTATGGGGGACCTGTGATATGGCGATGTATTGACGCTCGCAAACCAGACAAGGAGGATTTGCCGTATAATTCACCGTCTTGTTTTCGAGCTGACGCGTAGAGTTCGTGAAGTAGCTAAGCGAGTTGATCGACCGGGAGGTCCTCAAAATTCAACGATTAGTGCTTGTATTCAAGCCATTCTAAAGCAAAAGAAACAATAAAAAGCTAATAAAATCACCTTAAATTGAACATTTTGTTTCGTTTTGCTTTGTTGCTGATTATTTTGAATATGAATGTAAACATCGGCAGTCATCAATTCACTGTCGCCTCGCAATGACTAGCTGTATTTTAAAATAAATTTACCTCTCAACACTCGTACTCCCCATTTGTATTGTTGCAATGTATTCTTTTCATTTCTGGCATTTTTCCAGCGTACTGACTTCTATTTCACCTGCGTCAACGGAGCGAGCCATGTTGTAAACAACGGCAGTACCGAGTTCTGCATCGTATCGAGGGGGAGCTGAGCGCGAGCTAGACGGAGAAGACGACAATTGCATCCTGGATGGCCCCAACATTTTGATAAATCGCACAGAAAGGCATTATTATTGACATTGTACACTATTATCAAGATTTTTTGTTAAAATGTATTCCATGTTTACCCCATAATTTCCCTCCTTTTTAAATACCCACACTTTTATTCGTTTACAAACATAAACCTTGTATTATTATGCTCGCTGTGGGGCCACAATGCTGGATTATGGGATACATTATCAGTAATAAACAGGTGAATGACGTCAAAAAAATCACTGGTATTGACAAAGCTATGATAAGTTGAATTATAACGATTACAGTGTACATTACCTGCAAAGTGTCCAACCTCTTCTATGTAAAATTAACTCACATTCAGCGTAAGTTAAGACTCACTAAAATCGCGTTGACATATATTAAAACTATCAGGTAAGGGCGATTTGTATGCAATGCCTATGTATGATGATGCGACATAATACACTAAATACCGTTCATTTGATATATATATATATATATATATATATATATATATA